>WOXC01003245.1:0-37979 GCA_011680675.1 Gymnobelideus leadbeateri | reverse complement strand
TAGGGAGGTATAAAGCACTTTTGCTAAAACAGTAAAAGCAAACCTTCAGCAGTCTGAATAAAGATGTGGAGAGTGGAAGGAACTTTGTGTACAACAGTGCTTAGAATTCTAGTATTTCAAACTACTTCTGAGAAATCCAGGTTTTCCCCTTTTTTTTATTAGCCTATTCTGAGCATGTTTGGTAGAAAGTTATATCTGACCATATCTCGACAATAACAGGCATTACATGTAACTTCTTTTCTGGGAAAGATTCTCTTAGCTAGAGTTCTAAAACCATCCATTACATCTATATTTCTTGGCCTTCTTTTGTCGGAAATGGCATCCTAAGGTTTTAACCCTTTGAAACCAATTTAGGCAGGTATAAAGCACTTTTGCAAAAACAGTAAAAGGAAACCTTCAGCTTTCTGACTCAAGATGTGGAGGGTTGAAGGAACTGTGTGTAAAACAGTGCTTAGAATTCTTGTATTTTAAAGGACTTCTGAGAAATTCAGGTTTTCACCTTTTTTTCAATTAGCCTATTCTGAGCCTGTTTATTCGAAAGGTATATCTGACCATATCTCGACAATAACAGGCATTACATGTAACTTATTTTCTGGGAAAAATTCTCTTAGCTAGAGATCTGAAAAACAGCCATTACATCTCTATTGCTTGGTCTTCTTTTGTTGGAAATGGCATCCTTATGTTTTCACCCATTGAAACCAATGTAGCCAGGTATAAAGCACTTTTCCTAAAACAGTAAAAGCAAACCTTCAGCAGTCTGACCAAAGATGTGGAGAGTTGAAGGAACTTTGTCTACAACAGTGCTTAGAATTCTATTATTTCAAAGGACTTCTGAGAAATTCATGTATTCACCTTTTTCACAAAAGCCTATTCTGAGCATGTTTGGTAGAGAAGGTATATCTGACCATAACACTACATAAACAGGCATTACAGGTAACTTCTTTTCTGGGAAAGATTCTCTTAGCTAGAGGTCTTAAAAACAGCCATTACCTCTGTACTGCTTGGTCTTCTTTTGTTGGAAATGGCATCCTTAGGTTTTCACCCATTGAAAACAATGTAGGCAGGTATAAATCACTTTTGCTAAAAGAGTAAAAGCAAACCTTCAGCAGTTGGACTAAACATGTGGAGAGTTGAAGGAACTGTGCGTACAACAGTGCTTAGAATTCTAGTATTTCGAAGCACTTCTGAGAAATTCATGTATTCACCTTTTTTTCAGAATGCCTATTCTGAGCATGTTTGGTAGAGAAGGTATATATGACCATAACTCTATAGAAACAGGCATTACATGTAACTTCTTTTCTGGAAAAGAATCTCTTAGCTAGAGTTCTTACAAACAACCATTATATCTCTATTGCTTGGCCTTCTTTTGTCAAAATGGCATCCTAAGGTTTTCACCCATTGAAACCAAACTAGGCAGGTATAAAGCACTTTTGCTAAAAGAGTAAAAGGAAACCTTCAGCAGTCTGACTTTAGATGTTGAGGGTTGAAAGAACTGTGTGTACAACAGTGCTTAGAATTCTTGTATTTTAAAGGACTTCTGAGAAATTCAGGTTTTCACCTTTTTTTCAATTAGCCTATTCTGAGCATGTTTGGTAGAAAGGTATATCTGACCATATCTCTACAGTAACAGGCATTACATGTAACTTCTTTTCTGGGAAAGATTCTCTTAGCTAGAGGTCTTAAAAACAGCCATTACATCTCTATTGTTTGGTCTTCTTTTGTTGGTAATGGCATCCTTAGGTTTTCACCCATTGAAACCAATGTAGGCAGGTTTAAATCACTTTTGCTAAAAGAGTAAAAGCAAACCTTCAGCAGTCGGACTAAACATGTGGAGAGTTGAAGGAACTGTGCGTCCAACAGTGCTTAGAATTCTAG
This sequence comes from Gymnobelideus leadbeateri, assembly GCA_011680675.1. Lineage (NCBI taxonomy): Eukaryota > Metazoa > Chordata > Mammalia > Diprotodontia > Petauridae > Gymnobelideus > Gymnobelideus leadbeateri. The sequence goes on along the minus strand of WOXC01003245.1, from coordinate 36,104 downwards.
TATTTCGAAGCACTTCTGAGAAATTCATGTATTCACCTTTTTTTCAGAATGCCTATTCTGAGCATGTTTGGTAGAGAAGGTATATATGACCATAACTCTATAGAAACAGTCATTACATGTAACTTCTTTTCTGGAAAAGAATCTCTTAGCTAGAGTTCTTACAAACAACCATTATATCTCTATTGCTTGGCCTTCTTTTGTCAAAATGGCATCCTAAGGTTTTCACCCATTGAAACCAAAGTAGGCAGGTATAAAGCACTTTTGCTAAAAGAGTAAAAGGAAACCTTCAGCAGTCTGACTTTAGATGTTGAGGGTTGAAGGAACTGTCTGTAGAACAGTGCTTAGAATTCTTGTATTTTAAAGGACTCCTGAGAAATTCAGGTTTTCACCTTTTCTCCAGTTAGCCTATTCTGAGCATGTTTGGTAGAAAGGTATTTCTGGCCATATCTCTACAATAACAGGTATTACATGTAACGTCTTTCTGGCAAAGATTCTCTTAGCTAGAGGTCTTAAAAACAGCCATTACATCTCTATTGCTCGGTCTTCTTTTGTTGGAAATGGCATCCTTAGGTTTTCACCAATTGAAACCAATGTAGGCCGGTATAAATCACTTTTGCTAAAAGAGTGAAGCAAACTTTCAGGAGTCGGACTAAAGATTTAGGGTTGAAGGAACTCTGTGTACAAGAGTGCTTAGAATTCTAGTATTTCAAAGGACTTCTGAGAAATTCATGTAATCACCTTTTTATCAGAATGCCTATTCTGAGCATGTTTGGTAGAGAAGGTATTTATGAACATTACTCTATAGAAACAGGCATTACATGTAACTTCTTTTTTGGAAAAGAATCTCTTAGCTAGAGTTCTTAAAAACAACCATTCTATCTCTATTGCTTGGCCTTCTTTTGTCAAAATGGCATCCTAAGGTTTTCACCCATTGAAACCAAAGTAGGCAGGTATAAAGCACTTTTGCTAAAAGAGTAAAAGCAAACCTTCAGCAGTCTGACTTTAGATGTTGAGGGTTGAAGGAACTGTCTGTAGAACAGTGCTTAGAATTCTTGTATTTTAAAGGACTTCTGAGAAATTCAGGTTTTCACTTTTTTTTCAGTTAGCATATTCTGAGCATGTTTGGTAGAGAAGGTATATCTGACCATAACTCTATAGAAACAGGCATTACATGTAACATCTTTTCTGGGAAAGATTCCCTTAGCTAGAGTTCTTAAAAACAACCATTGTATCTCTATTGCTTGGCCTTCTTTTGTCAAAATGGCATCCTTTGGTTTTCATACATTGAAACCAATGTAGGCAGGTATAAAGCACTTTTGTTAAAACAGGAAAAGCTAACCTTTAGTTGTCTGACTTAAGATGTTGAGGGTTAATGGAACTGGGTGTAGAACACTGCTTAGAATTCTTGTATTTTAAAGGACTTCTGAGAAATTCAGGTTTTCACCTTATTTTCACTTAGCCTATTCTGAGCATGTTTGGTAGAAAGGTATATCTGACCATATCTCTACAATAACAGGCATTACATGTAACATCTTTTCTGCGAAAGATTCTCTTAAGTAGAGGTCTTAAAAACAGCCTTTACTTCTCAATTGCTTGGTCTTCGTTTGTTGGAAATGGCATCCTTAGGTTTTCACCCATTGAAAACAATGTAGGCAGGTATAAAGCACTTTTGCCAAAACATTAAAAGCAAACATGTAGTAGTCTGACTTAAGATGTTGAGGGTTGATGGAACTGTGTGTACAACAGTGCTTAGAATTCTTGTATTTTAAAGGACTTCTGAGAAATTCAGGTTTTCACCTTTTTTTTCAGTTAGCGTAGTCTGAGCATGTTTGGTAGAAAAGTATATCTGACCATATCTCTACAATAACAGGCATTACATGTAACATCTTTTCGGGGAAAGATTCTCTTAGGTAGAGGTCTTAAAAACAGCCATTACATCTCTATTGCGTGGTCTCCTTTTATTGGAAATGGCATCCATAGGTTTTCACCCATTGAAACCAATGTAGGCAGGTATAAAGCACTTCTGTTAAAACAGTAAAAGCAAACCTTCAGCAGTCGGACTAACGATGTGGAGAGTTGAAGTAACTGTGTGTACAACAGTGCTTACAATTCTAGTATTTCAAAGGACTTCTGAGAAATTCATGTATTCACCTTTTTTTCAGAATGCCTATTCTGAGCATGTTTGGTAGAGAAGGTATATATGACCATAACTCTATAGAAACAGGCATTACATGCAAAATCTTTTCTGGGAAAGATTCTCTTAGGTAGAGGTCTTTAAAACAGCCATTATTTCTCTATTGCTTTCTCTTCTTTTGTTGGAAATGGCATCCTTAGGTTTTCACCCGTTGAAACCAATGTAAGCAGGTATAAAGCACTTTTGCTAAAACAATAAAAGCAACCCTTCTGTAGTCTGACTTAAGATGTTAAGGGTTGAAGTAACTGTGTGTACAACAGTGCTTAGAATTCTTATATTTTAAAGGACTTCTGAGAAATTCATGTATTCACCTTTTCTTCAGAATGCCTATTCTGAGCATGTTTGGTAGAGAAGGTATATCTGACCAGAACTCTATAGAAACAGGCATTACATGTAATATCTTTTCTGGGAAAGATTCTCTTAGCTAGAGGTCTTAAAAACATCCATTACATGTCTATTGTTTGGTCTTCTTCTGTCGGAAATGGCATCCTCAGGTTTTCACCCATTGAAAACAATGTAGGCAGGTATAAAGCACTTTTGCTAAAACATTAAAAGCAAACATGTAGTATTCTGACTTAAGATGTTGAGGTTAATGGACCTGTGTGTACAACAGTGCTTAGAATTCTTGTATTTTAAAGGACTTCTGAGAAATTCAGGTTTTTACCTTTTTTTTTAGTTAGCGTATTCTGAGCATGTTTGGTAGAAAGGTATATCTGACCATATCTCTACAATAACAGGCATTACTTGTAACATCTTTGCAGGGAAAGATTCTCTTAGCTAGAGGTCTTAAAAACAGCCATTACATGTCTATTGTTTGGTCTTCTTCTCTCGGAAATGGCATCCTTAGGTTTTCACATATTGAAACCAAAGTAGGCAGGTATAAAGCACTTTTGCTAAAACAATAAAAGCAACCCTTCGGTAGTCTGACTTAAGATGTTGAGGGTTGAAGGAACTGCGTGTACAACAGTGCTTAGAATTCTAGTATTTCAAAGGACTTCTGAGAAATTCATGTATTCACCTTTTCTTCAGAATGCCTATTCTGAGCATGTTTGGTAGAGAAGGTATATCTGACCATAAATCTATAGAAACAGGCATTACATGTAACATCTTTTCTGGGAAAGGTTCTCTTAGCTAGAGGTCTTAAAAACATCCATTACATGTCTATTGCTTGGTCTTCTTCTGTCGGAAATGGCATACTAATATTTTCACCCATTGAAATTAATGTAGGAACGTATAAGGCACTTTTGCTAAAAGAGTAAAAGGAAACCTTCAGCAGTCTGACTTAAGATGTTGAGGGTGGAAGGAACTGGGTGTACAACAGTGCTTAGAATTCTTATATTTTAAAGGACTTCTGAGAAATTCAGGTTTTCACCTTTTTTTTCAGTTAGCCTATTCTGAGGATGTTTGGTAAATAGATATATCTGACCATATCTCTACAATAACAGGCATTACATGTAACATCTTTTCTGGGAAAGATTCTCTTAGCTAGAGGTCTTAAAAACAGCCTTTACTACTCTATTGCTTGGTCTTCGTTTGTTGGAAATGGCATCCTTAGGTTTTCACCCATTGAAAACAATTTAGGCAGGTATAAAGCACTTTTGCTAAAACATTAAAAGCAAACATGTAGTAGTCTGACTTAAGATGTTGAGGGTTGATGGAACTGTGTGTACAACAGTGCTTACAATTCTAGTATTTCAAAGGACTTCTGAGAAATTCATGTAGTCACCTTTTTTTCAGAATGCCTATTCTGAGCATGTTTGGTAGAGAAGGTATATATGACCATAACTCTATAGAAACAGGCATTACATGTAACTTGTTTTCTGGGAAAGATTCTCTCAACTAGAGTTCTTTAAAACCTCCATTAAATCTCTATTGCTTGGTCTTCGTTTGTCAGAAATGGCATCCTAAAGTTTTCACACTTTGAAACCAATGTAGGCAGGTATAAAGCACTTTTGCTAAAACAGTAAAAGGAAACCTTCAGCTTTCTGACTAAAGATGTTCAGGGTTGAAGGAACTGCGTGTACAATAGTGCTTAGAATTCTTGTATTTTAAAGGACATCTGAGAAATTCAGGTTTTCACCTTTTTTTCAGTTAGCCTATTCTGAGGATGTTTGGTAGAAAGGTATATCTGAACATATCTCGACAATAACATGCATTACATTTAGCTTATTTTCTGAGAAAGATTCTCTTAGCTAGAGATCTTAAAAACAGGCATTACATCTCTATTGCTTGGTATTCTTTTGTTGGAAATGGCATCCTTAGGTTTTCATCCTCTTGAACCAATGTAGGCAGGTATAAAGCACTTTTGCTATAACAGTAAAAGCAAATTTTCAGCAGTAGGACTAAAGATGTGGAGAGTTGAAGGAACTGTGTGTACAACAGTGCTTACAATTCTAGTATTTCAAAGGACTTCTGAGAAATTCATGTAGTCACCTTTTTTTCAGAATGCCTATTCTGAGCATGTTTGTTAGAGAAGGTATATATGACCATAACTCTATAGAAACAGGCATTACATGTAACTTGTTTTCTGGGAAAGATTGTCTTAACTAGATTTCTTAAAAACATCCATTTAATCTCTATCGTTTAGTCTTCGTTTGTTGGAAATGGCATCCTAAGCTTTTTCACCTTTTGAAACCAATGTAGGCAGGTATAAAGCACTTTTGCTAAAACAGTAAAAGCAAACCTTCAACAGTATGAATAAAAATGTTGAGGGTTGAAAGAACTGTGTGTACAAAAGTTCTTACAATTCTTGTATTTTAAAGTAGTTCTGAGAAATTCATATTTTCCCCTTTTTTTCAGTTAGCCTATTCTGAGCATGTTTGGCAGAAAGGTATATCTGACCATATCTCGACAATAAGAGGCATTACATATAACATCTTTTCTGGGAAAGATTCTCTTAGATAGAGGTCTTAAAAACAGCCATTACATCTCTATTGCTTGCTCTTCTTTTGTTGGAAATGGCAGCCTTAGTTTTTCACCCATTGAAACCAAGGTAGGCAGGTATAAAGCACTTTTGATAAAACAGGAAAAGCAAACCTTCAGCAGTCTGACTAAAGATGTGGAGAGTTGAAGGAACTTGGTCTACAACAGTGCTTAGAATTCTAGTATTTCAAAGGACTTCTGAGAAATTCATGTATTCACCTTTTTTTCAGAATGCCTAGTCTGAGCATGTTTGGTAGAGAAGGTATATATGACCATAACTCTATAGAAACAGGCATTACAAGTAACTTGTTTTCTGGGAATGATTGTCTTAACTAGACTTCTTAAAAACATCCATTAAATCTCTATTGCTTGGTCTTCGTTTGTTGGAAATGGCATCATTAGGTTTTCACCCATTGAATCCAATGTAGGCAGGTATAAAGCACTTTTGCTAAAACAGTAAAAGCAAACTTTCAGCAGTCGGACTAAAGATGTGGAGAGTTGAAGTAACTGTGTGTACAACAGTGCTTACAATTCTAGTATTTCAAAGGACTTCTGAGAAATTCATGTAGTCACCTTTTTTTCAGAATGCCTATTCTGAGCATGTTTGGTAGAGAAGGTATATATGACCATAACTCTATAGAAACAGGCATTACATGTAACTTGTTTTCTGGGAAAGATTGTCTTAACTAGATTTCTTAAAAAAATCCATTAAATCTCTATTGTTTGGTCTTCGTTTGTTGGAAATGGCATCCTTAGGTTTTTCACCTATTGAAACCAATGTTGGCAGGTATAAAGCACTTTTGCTAAAACAATAAAAGCAAAACTTCAGCAGTATGAAAAAAGATGTTGAGGGTTGAAGGAACTGTGTGTACAACAGTGCTTAGAATTCTTGTATTTTAAAGGACTTCTGAGAAATTCAGATTTTTACCTTTTTTTCAGTTAGCTTATTCTGAGCATGTTTGGTAGAAAGTTATATCTGACCATATCTCTAAAATAACAGGCATTACATGTAACTTCTTTTCTGGGAAAGATTCTCTTAGCTGGAGGTCTTAAAAACAGCCATTACATCTGTATTGCTTTGTCTTCTTTTGTTGGAAATTGCATCCTTCGGTTTTCACCCATTGAAATCAATGTAGGCAGGTATAAAGCACTTTTGATAAAACATTAAAAGCAAACCTTCAGCAGTATGAATAAAGATGTTGAGGGTTGAAGGAACTGTGTGTAGAACAGGGCTTAGAATTCTAGTATTTCAAAGGACTTCTGAGAAATTCATGCATTCACCTTTTTTTCAGAATGCCTATCATGAGCATGTTTGGTAGAGAAGGTATATATGACCATAACTCTATAGAAACAGGCATTACATGTAAATTCTTTTCTGGGAAAGATTCTCTTAACTAGAGTTCTTTAAAACATCCATTAAATCTCTATTGCTTGGTCTTCGTTTGTTAGAAATGGCATCCTAAGGTTTTCACCTTTGAAACCAATGTAGGCAGGTATAAAGCACTTTTGCTAAAACAGTAAAAGGAAACCTTCAGCTTTCTGACTAAAGATGTTCAGGGTTGAAGGAACTGTGTGTACAACAGTGCTTAGAATTCTTGTATTTTAAAGGACTTCTGAGAAATTCAGGTTTTCACCTTTTTTTCAGTTAGCCTATTCTGACCATGTTTGGTAGAAAGGTATATCTGACCATATCTCTACAATAACAGGCATTACATGTAACATCTTTTCGGGGAAAGATTCTCTTAGCTAGAGGTCTTAAAAACAGCCTTTACTTCTCTATTTCTTGGTCTTCGTTTGTCGGAAATGTCATCCTTAGGTTTTCACCCATTGAAACCAATGTAGGCAGGAGTAAAGCACTTTTGCTAAAACAGTAAAAACAAACCTTCAGCAGTCGGACTAAAGATGTGGAGAGTTGAAGGAACTGTGTGTACAACAGTGCTTACAATTCTAGTATTTCAAAGGACTTCTGAGAAATTCATGTATTCACCTTTTCTTCAGAATGCCTATTCTGAGCATGTTTGGTAGAGAAGGTATATCTGACCAGAACTCTATAGAAACAGGCATTACATGTAACATCTTTTCTGGGAAAGATTCTCTCAGCTAGAGGTCTTAAAAACATCCATTACATGTCTATTGTTTGGTCTTCTTCTGTCGGAAATGGCATCCTCAGGTTTTCACCCATTGAAAACAATGTAGGCAGGTATAAAGCACTTTTGCTAAAACATTAAAAGCAAACATGTAGTATTCTGACTTAAGATGTTGAGGGTAATGGACCTGTGTGTACAACAGTGCTTAGAATTCTTGTATTTTAAAGGACTTCTGAGAAATTCAGGTTTTCACCTTTTTTTTTAGTTAGCGTATTCTGAGCATGTTTGGTAGAAAGGTATATCTGACCATATCTCTACATTAACAGGCATTACATGTAACATCTTTTCTGGGAAAAATTCTCTTAGATAGCGGTCTTAAAAACAGCCATTACATCTCTATTGCTTGCTCTTCTTTTGTTGGAAATGGCAGCCTTAGTTTTTCACCCATTGAAACCAATTTAGGCAGGTATAAAGCACTTTTGATAAAACAGGAAAAGCAAACCTTCAGCAGTCTGACTAAAGATGTGGAGAGTTGAAGGAACTTGGTCTACAACAGTGGTTAGAATTCTAGTATTTCAAAGGACTTCTGAGAAATTCATGTATTCACCTTTTTTTCAGAATGCCTATTCTGAGCATGTTTGGTAGAGAAGGTATATATGACCATAACTCTATAGAAAGAGGCATTACATGTAAAATCTTTTCTGGGAAAGATTCTCTTAGCTAGATGTCTTTAAAACAGCCATTATATCTCTATTGCTTGCTCTTCTTTTGTTGGAAATGGCATCCTTAGCTTTTCACCCATTGAAACCAAAGTAGGCAGGTATAAAGCACTTTTGCTAAAACAATAAAAGCAACCCTTCGGTAGTCTGACTTAAGATGTTGAGGGTTGAAGGAACTGTGTGTACAACAGTGCTTAGAATTCTAGTATTTCAAAGGACTTCTGAGAAATTCATGTATTCACCTTTTCTTCAGAATGCCTATTCTGAGCATGTTTGGTAGAGAAGGTATATCTGATCAGAACTCTATAGAAACAGGCATTACATGTAACATCTTTTCTGGGAAAGATTCTCTTAGCTAGAGGTCTTAAAAACATCCATTACATGTCTATTGCTTGGTCTTCTTCTGCCGCAAATGGCATCCTAAGATTTTCACCCACTGAAACCAATGTAGGCAGGTATAAAGCACTTTTGCTAAAAGAGTAAAAGCAAACCTTCAGCAGTCTGACTTTAGATGTTGAGGGTTGCAGGAACTGTGTGTAGAACAGTGCTTAGAATTCTTCTATTTTAAAGGACTTCTGAGAAATTCAGGTTTTCACCTTTTTTTTCAGTTAGCCTATTCTGAGCATGTTTGGGAGAAAGGTATATCTGACGATATCTCTACAATAACAGGCATTAGATGTAATATCTTTTCGGGGAAAGATTCTCTTAGCTAGAGGTCTTAAAAACAGCCATTACATCTCTATTGTTTTGTCTTCTTTTGTTGGAAATGGCATCCTTAGGTTTTCACCCATTGAAAACAATGTAGGCAGGTATAAATCACTTTTGCTAAAAGAGTAAAAGCAAACCTTCAGCAGTCGGACTAAACATGTGGAGAGTTGAAGGAACTGTGCGTCCAACAGTGCTTAGAATTCTAGTATTTCGAAGCACTTCTGAGAAATTCATGTATTCACCTTTTTTTCAGAATGCCTATTCTGAGCATGTTTGGTAGAGAAGGTATATATGACCATAACTCTGTAGAAACAGGCATTACATGTAACTTCTTTTCTGGAAAAGAATCTCTTAGCTAGAGTTCTTACAAACACCCATTATATCTCTATTGCTTGGCCTTCTTTTGTCAAAATGGCATCCTAAGGTTTTCACCCATTGAAACCAAAGTAGGCAGGTATAAAGCACTTTTGCTAAAAGAGTAAAGCAAACCTTCAGCAGTCGGACTAAAGATGTGGAGAGTTGAAGGAACTGTGTGTACAAGAGTGCTTAGAATTCTAGTATTTCGAAGGACTTCTGAGAAATTCATGTATTCACCTTTTTTTCAGAATGCCTATTCTGAGCATTTTTGGTAGAGAAGGTATATCTGACCATATCTCTACAATAACAGTCATTACATGTAACATCTTTTCAGGGAAAGATTCTCTTAGCTAGAGGTCTTAAAAACAGCCATTACATGTCTATTGTTTGGTCTTCTTCTCTCGGAAATGGCATCCTTAGGTTTTCACATATTGAAACCAAAGTAGGCAGGTATAAAGCACTTTTGCTAAAAAAATAAAAGCAACCCTTCGGTAGTCTGACTTAAGATGTTGAGGGTTGAAGGAACTGTGTGTACAACAGTGCTTAGAATTCTAGTATTTCAAAGGACTTCTGAGAAATTCACGTATTCACCTTTTCTTCAGAATGCCTATTCTGAGCATGTTTGGTAGAGAAGGTATATCTGACCATAAATCTATAGAAACAGGCATTACATGTAACATCTTTTCTGGGAAAGATTCTCTTAGCTAGAGGTCTTAAAAACATCCATTACATGTCTATTGCTTGGTCTTCTTCTGTCGGAAATGGCATCCTAATGTTTTCACCCATTGAAACTAATGTAGGAACGTATTAGGCACTTTTGCTAAAAGAGTAAAAGCAAACATGTAGTAGTCTGACTTAAGATGTTGAGGGTTGATGGAACTGTGTGTACAACAGTGCTTAGAATTCTTGTATTTTAAAGGACTTCTGAGAAATTCACGTTTTCACCTTTTTTTTCAGTTAGCGTATTCTGAGCATGTTTGGTAGAAAGGTATATCTGACCATATCTCTACAATAACAGGCATTACATGTAACATCTTTTCGGGGAAAGATTCTCTTAGCTAGAGGTCTTAAAAACAGCCTTTACTTCTCTATTGCTTGGTCTTCGTTCGTCGGAAATGGCATCCTTAGGTTTTCACCCATTGAAACCAATGTAGGCAGGAGTAAAGCACTTTTGCTAAAACAGTAAAAGCAAACCTTCAGCAGTCGGACTAAAGATGTGGAGAGTTGAAGGAACTGTGTGTACAACAGTGCTTAGAATTCTACTATTTCAAAGGACTTCTGAGAAATTCATGTATTCACCTTTTCTTTAGAATGCCTATTCTGAGCATGTTTGGTAGAGAAGGTATATCTGACCAGAACTCTATAGAAACAGGCATTACATGTAACATCTTTTCTGGGAAAGATTCTCTTAGCTAGAGGTCTTAAAAACATCCATTACATGTCTATTGTTTGGTCTTCTTCTCTCGGAAATGGCATCCTCAGGTTTTCACCCATTGAAAACAATGTAGGCAGGTATAAAGCACTTTTGCTAAAACAGTAAAAGCAAACATGTAGTATTCTGACTTAAGATGTTGAGGGTAATGGACCTGTGTGTACAACAGTGCTTAGAATTCTTGTATTTTAAAGGACTTCTGAGAAATTCAGGTTTTCACCTTTTTTTTTAGTTAGCGTATTCTGAGCATGTTTGGTAGAAAGGTATATCTGACCATATCTCTACAATAACAGGCATTACATGTAACATCTTTTCAGGGAAAGATTCTCTTAGCTAGAGGTCTTAAAAACAGCCATTACATGTCTATTGTTTGGTCTTCTTCTCTCGGAAATGGCATCCTTAGGTTTTCACATATTGAAACCAAAGTAGGCAGGTATAAAGCACTTTTGCTAAAACAATAAAAGCAACCCTTCGGTAGTCTGACTTAAGATGTTGAGGTTTGAAGGAACTGTGTGTACAACAGTGCTTAGAATTCTAGTATTTCAAAGGACTTCCGAGAAATTCATGTATTCACCTTTTCTTCAGAATGCCTATTCTGAGCATGTTTGGTAGAGAAGGTATATCTGACCATAAATCTATAGAAACAGGCATTACATGTAACATCTTTTCTGGGAAAGATTCTCTTAGCTAGAGGTCTTAAAAACATCCATTACATGTCTATTCCTTGGTCTTCTTCTGTCGGAAATGGCATCCTAATATTTTCACCCATTGAAATTAATGTAGGAACGTATAAGGCACTTTTGCTAAAAGAGTAAAAGGAAACCTTCAGCAGTCTGACTTAAGATGTTGAGGGTGGAAGGAACTGGGTGTACAACAGTGCTTAGAATTCTTATATTTTAAAGGACTTCTGCGAAATTCAGATTTTCACCTTTTTTTCAGTTAGCCTATTCTGAGCATGTTTGGCAGAAAGGTATATCCGACCATATCTCGACAATAAGAGGCATTACATATAACATCTTTTCTGGGAAAGATTCTCTTAGATAGAGGTCTTAAAAACAGCCATTACATACCTATTGCTTGGTATTCTTTTGTTGGAAATGGCATCCTTAGGTTTTCATCCTCTGAAACCAAAGTAGGCAGGTATAAAGCACATTTGCTAAAACAGTAAAAGCAAACCTTCAGCAGTCTGACTAAAGTTGTGGAGAGTTGAAGGAATTTTGTGTCTGACAGTGCTTAGAATTCTAGTATTACAAAGGACTTCTGAGAAATTCATGTGTTCACCTTTTTTTCAGAATGCCTATTCTGAGCAAGTTTGGTAGAGAAGGTATATATGACTATAAATCTATAGAAACAGTCATTACATGTAACATCTATCCTGGGAAAGATTCTCTTAGCTAGAGGTCTTAATAACCGCCATTACATCTCTATTGCTTGCTCTTCTTTTGTTGGAAATGGCAGCCTTAGTTTTTCACCCATTGAAACCAATGTAGGCAGGTATAAAGCACTTTTGATAAAACAGGAAAAGCAAACCTTCAGCAGTTTGACGTTAGATGTTGAGGGTTGAAGGAACTGTGTGTAGTACAGTGCTTAGAATTCTAGTATTTCAAAGGACTTCTGAGAAATTCATGTATTCACCTTTTTTTCAGAATGCCTATTCTGAGCATGTTTGGTAGAGAAGGTATATATGACCATATCTCTATAGAAACAGGCATTACATGTAACTTCTTTTCTGGGAAAGATTCTCTTAACTAGAGTTCTTTAAAACATCCATTAAATCTCTATTGCTTGGTCTTCGTTTGTCAGAAATGGCATCCTAAGGTTTTCACCCTTTGAAACCAGTGTAGGCAGGTATAAAGCACTTTTGCTAAAAGAGTAAAAGGAAACCTTCAGCTTTCTGACTAAAGATGTTAAGGGTTGAAGGAACTGCGTGTACAATAGTGCTTAGAATTCTTGTATTTTAAAGGACTTCTGAGAAATTCAGGTTTTCACCTTTTTTTCAGTTAGCCTATTCTGAGCATGTTTGGTAGAAAGGTATATCTGACCATATCTCGACAATAACAGGCAATACATTTAGCTTATTTTCTGGGAAAGATTCTCTTAGCTAGAGGTCTTAAAAACAGCCATTATATCTCTATTGCTTGGCCTTCTTTTGTCAAAATGGCATCCTAAGGTTTTCACCCATTGAAACCAAAGTAGGCAGGTATAAAGCACTTTTGCTAAAAGAGTAAAAGCAAACCTTCAGCAGTCTGATTTAGATGTTGAGGGTTGAAGGAACTGTGTGTAGAACAGTGCTTAGAATTCTTGTATTTTAAAGGACTTCTGAGAAATTCAGGTTTTCACTTTTTTTTCAGTTAGCATATTCTGAGCATGTTTGGTAGAGAAGGTATATCTGACCATAACTCTATAGAAACAGGCATTACATGTAACATCTTTTCTGGGAAAGATTCCCTTAGCTAGAGTTCTTAAAAACAACCATTGTATCTCTATTGCTTGGCCTTCTTTTGTCAAAATGGCATCCTTTGGTTTTCATACATTGAAACCAATGTAGGCAGGTATAAAGCACTTTTGTTAAAACAGGAAAAGCTAACCTTTAGTTGTCTGACTTAAGATGTTGAGGGTTAATGGAACTGGGTGTAGAACACTGCTTAGAATTCTTGTATTTTAAAGGACTTCTGAGAAATTCAGGTTTTCACCTTATTTTCACTTAGCCTATTCTGAGCATGTTTGGTAGAAAGGTATATCTGACCATATCTCTACAATAACAGGCATTACATGTAACATCTTTTCTGCGAAAGATTCTCTTAAGTAGAGGTCTTAAAAACAGCCTTTACTTCTCAATTGCTTGGTCTTCGTTTGTTGGAAATGGCATCCTTAGGTTTTCACCCATTGAAAACAATGTAGGCAGGTATAAAGCACTTTTGCCAAAACATTAAAAGCAAACATGTAGTAGTCTGACTTAAGATGTTGAGGGTTGATGGAACTGTGTGTACAACAGTGCTTAGAATTCTTGTATTTTAAAGGACTTCTGAGAAATTCAGGTTTTCACCTTTTTTTTCAGTTAGCGTAGTCTGAGCATGTTTGGTAGAAAAGTATATCTGACCATATCTCTACAATAACAGGCATTACATGTAACATCTTTTCGGGGAAAGATTCTCTTAGGTAGAGGTCTTAAAAACAGCCATTACATCTCTATTGCGTGGTCTCCTTTTATTGGAAATGGCATCCATAGGTTTTCACCCATTGAAACCAATGTAGGCAGGTATAAAGCACTTCTGTTAAAACAGTAAAAGCAAACCTTCAGCAGTCGGACTAACGATGTGGAGAGTTGAAGTAACTGTGTGTACAACAGTGCTTACAATTCTAGTATTTCAAAGGACTTCTGAGAAATTCATGTATTCACCTTTTTTTCAGAATGCCTATTCTGAGCATGTTTGGTAGAGAAGGTATATATGACCATAACTCTATAGAAACAGGCATTACATGCAAAATCTTTTCTGGGAAAGATTCTCTTAGGTAGAGGTCTTTAAAACAGCCATTATTTCTCTATTGCTTTCTCTTCTTTTGTTGGAAATGGCATCCTTAGGTTTTCACCCGTTGAAACCAATGTAAGCAGGTATAAAGCACTTTTGCTAAAACAATAAAAGCAACCCTTCTGTAGTCTGACTTAAGATGTTAAGGGTTGAAGTAACTGTGTGTACAACAGTGCTTAGAATTCTTATATTTTAAAGGACTTCTGAGAAATTCATGTATTCACCTTTTCTTCAGAATGCCTATTCTGAGCATGTTTGGTAGAGAAGGTATATCTGACCAGAACTCTATAGAAACAGGCATTACATGTAACATCTTTTCTGGGAAAGATTCTCTTAGCTAGAGGTCTTAAAAACATCCATTACATGTCTATTGTTTGGTCTTCTTCTGTCGGAAATGGCATCCTCAGGTTTTCACCCATTGAAAACAATGTAGGCAGGTATAAAGCACTTTTGCTAAAACATTAAAAGCAAACATGTAGTATTCTGACTTAAGATGTTGAGGTTAATGGACCTGTGTGTACAACAGTGCTTAGAATTCTTGTATTTTAAAGGACTTCTGAGAAATTCAGGTTTTTACCTTTTTTTTTAGTTAGCGTATTCTGAGCATGTTTGGTAGAAAGGTATATCTGACCATATCTCTACAATAACAGGCATTACTTGTAACATCTTTGCAGGGAAAGATTCTCTTAGCTAGAGGTCTTAAAAACAGCCATTACATGTCTATTGTTTGGTCTTCTTCTCTCGGAAATGGCATCCTTAGGTTTTCACATATTGAAACCAAAGTAGGCAGGTATAAAGCACTTTTGCTAAAACAATAAAAGCAACCCTTCGGTAGTCTGACTTAAGATGTTGAGGGTTGAAGGAACTGCGTGTACAACAGTGCTTAGAATTCTAGTATTTCAAAGGACTTCTGAGAAATTCATGTATTCACCTTTTCTTCAGAATGCCTATTCTGAGCATGTTTGGTAGAGAAGGTATATCTGACCATAAATCTATAGAAACAGGCATTACATGTAACATCTTTTCTGGGAAAGGTTCTCTTAGCTAGAGGTCTTAAAAACATCCATTACATGTCTATTGCTTGGTCTTCTTCTGTCGGAAATGGCATACTAATATTTTCACCCATTGAAATTAATGTAGGAACGTATAAGGCACTTTTGCTAAAAGAGTAAAAGGAAACCTTCAGCAGTCTGACTTAAGATGTTGAGGGTGGAAGGAACTGGGTGTACAACAGTGCTTAGAATTCTTATATTTTAAAGGACTTCTGAGAAATTCAGGTTTTCACCTTTTTTTTCAGTTAGCCTATTCTGAGGATGTTTGGTAAATAGATATATCTGACCATATCTCTACAATAACAGGCATTACATGTAACATCTTTTCTGGGAAAGATTCTCTTAGCTAGAGGTCTTAAAAACAGCCTTTACTACTCTATTGCTTGGTCTTCGTTTGTTGGAAATGGCATCCTTAGGTTTTCACCCATTGAAAACAATTTAGGCAGGTATAAAGCACTTTTGCTAAAACATTAAAAGCAAACATGTAGTAGTCTGACTTAAGCTGCCGCAAATGGCATCCTAAGATTTTCACCCACTGAAACCAATGTAGGCAGGTATAAAGCACTTTTGCTAAAAGAGTAAAAGCAAACCTTCAGCAGTCTGACTTTAGATGTTGAGGGTTGCAGGAACTGTGTGTAGAACAGTGCTTAGAATTCTTCTATTTTAAAGGACTTCTGAGAAATTCAGGTTTTCACCTTTTTTTTCAGTTAGCCTATTCTGAGCATGTTTGGGAGAAAGGTATATCTGACGATATCTCTACAATAACAGGCATTAGATGTAATATCTTTTCGGGGAAAGATTCTCTTAGCTAGAGGTCTTAAAAACAGCCATTACATCTCTATTGTTTTGTCTTCTTTTGTTGGAAATGGCATCCTTAGGTTTTCACCCATTGAAAACAATGTAGGCAGGTATAAATCACTTTTGCTAAAAGAGTAAAAGCAAACCTTCAGCAGTCGGACTAAACATGTGGAGAGTTGAAGGAACTGTGCGTCCAACAGTGCTTAGAATTCTAGTATTTCGAAGCACTTCTGAGAAATTCATGTATTCACCTTTTTTTCAGAATGCCTATTCTGAGCATGTTTGGTAGAGAATGTATATATGACCATAACTCTATAGAAACAGGCATTACATGTAACTTCTTTTCTGGAAAAGAATCTCTTAGCTAGAGTTCTTACAAACAACCATTATATCTCTATTGCTTGGCCTTCTTTTGTCAAAATGGCATCCTAAGGTTTTCACCCATTGAAACCAAAGTAGGCAGGTATAAAGCACTTTTGCTAAAAGAGTAAAGCAAACCTTCAGCAGTCTGACTAAAGATGTTGAGAGTTGAAGGAACTGTGTGTACAACAGTGCTTAGAATTCTAGTATTTCAAAGGACTTCTGAGAAATTCATGTATTCACCTTTTTTTCAGAATGCCTATTCTGAGCATTTTTGGTAGAGAAGGTATATCTGACCATATCTCTACAATAACAGGCATTACATGTAACATCTTTTCAGGGAAAGATTCTCTTAGCTAGAGGTCTTAAAAACAGCCATTACATGTCTATTGTTTGGTCTTCTTCTCTCGGAAATGGCATCCTTAGGTTTTCACATATTGAAACCAAAGTAGGCAGGTATAAAGCACTTTTGCTAAAAAAATAAAAGCAACCCTTCGGTAGTCTGACTTAAGATGTTGAGGGTTGAAGGAACTGTGTGTACAACAGTGCTTAGAATTCTAGTATTTCAAAGGACTTCTGAGAAATTCACGTATTCACCTTTTCTTCAGAATGCCTATTCTGAGCATGTTTGGTAGAGAAGGTATATCTGACCAGAACTCTATAGAAACAGGCATTACATGTAACATCTTTTCTGGGAAAGATTCTCTTAGCTAGAGGTCTTAAAAACATCCATTACATGTCTATTGCTTGGTCTTCTTCTGTCGGAAATGGCATCCTAATGTTTTCACCCATTGAAACTAATGTAGGAACGTATAAGGCACTTTTGCTAAAAGAGTAAAAGGAAACATTCAGCAGTCTGACTTAAGATGTTGAGGGTTGATGGAACTGTGTGTACAACAGTGCTTAGAATTCTTGTATTTTAAAGGACTTCTGAGAAATTCAGGTTTTCACCTTTTTTTTCAGTTAGCGTATTCTGAGCATGTTTGGTAGAAAGGTATATCTGACCATATCTCTACAATAACAGGCATTACATGTAACATCTTTTCGGGGAAAGATTCTCTTAGCTAGAGGTCTTAAAAACAGCCTTTACTTCTCTATTGCTTGGTCTTCGTTTGTTGGAAATGGCATCCTTAGGTTTTCACCCATTGAAACCAATGTAGGCAGGTATAAAGCACTTTTGCTAAAACAGTAAAAGCAAACCTTCAGCAGTCTGACTAAAGATGTGGAGAGTTGAAGGAACTTTGTCTACAACAGTGCTTAGAATTCTAGTATTTCAAAGGACTTCTGAGAAATTCATGTATTCACCTTTTCTTCAGAATGCCTATTCTGAGCATGTTTGGTAGAGAAGGTATATCTGACCAGAACTCTATAGAAACAGGCATTACATGTAACATCTTTTCTGGGAAAGATTCTCTTAGCTAGAGGTCTTAAAAACATCCATTACATGTCTATTGTTTGGTCTTCTTCTGTCGGAAATGGCATCCTCAGGTTTTCACCCATTGAAAACAATGTAGGCAGGTATAAAGCACTTTTGCTAAAACATTAAAAGCAAACATGTAGTATTCTGACTTAAGATGTTGAGGGTAATGGACCTGTGTGTACAACAGTGCTTAGAATTCTTGTATTTTAAAGGACTTCTGAGAAATTCAGGTTTTCACCTTTTTTTTTAGTTAGCGTATTCTGAGCATGTTTGGTAGAAAGGTATATCTGACCATATCTCTACAATAACAGGCATTACATGTAACATCTTTTCAGGGAAAGATTCTCTTAGCTAGAGGTCTTAAAAACAGCCATTACATGTCTATTGTTTGGTCTTCTTCTCTCGGAAATGGCATCCTTAGGTTTTCACATATTGAAACCAAAGTAGGCAGGTATAAAGCACTTTTGCTAAAACAATAAAAGCAACCCTTCGGTAGTCTGACTTAAGATGTTGAGGGTTGAAGGAACTGCGTGTACAACAGTGCTTAGAATTCTAGTATTTCAAAGGACTTCTGAGAAATTCATGTATTCACCTTTTCTTCAGAATGCCTATTCTGAGCATGTTTGGTAGAGAAGGTATATCTGACCATAAATCTATAGAAACAGGCATTACATGTAACATCTTTTCTGGGAAAGATTCTCTTAGCTAGAGGTCTTAAAAACATCCATTACATGTCTATTCCTTGGTCTTCTTCTGTCGGAAATGGCATCCTAATATTTTCACCCATTGAAATCAATGTAGGAACGTATAAGGCACTTTTGCTAAAAGAGTAAAAGGAAACCTTCAGCAGTCTGACTTAAGATGTTGAGGGTGGAAGGAACTGGGTGTACAACAGTGCTTAGAATTCTTATATTTTAAAGGACTTCTGCGAAATTCAGATTTTCACCTTTTTTTCAGTTAGCCTATTCTGAGCATGTTTGGCAGAAAGGTATATCCGACCATATCTCGACAATAAGAGGCATTACATATAACATCTTTTCTGGGAAAGATTCTCTTAGATAGAGGTCTTAAAAACAGCCATTACATACCTATTGCTTGGTATTCTTTTGTTGGAAATGGCATCCTTCGGTTTTCATCCTCTGAAACCAAAGTAGGCAGGTATAAAGCACATTTTCTAAAACAGTAAAAGCAAACCTTCAGCAGTCTGACTAAAGTTGTGGAGAGTTGAAGGAATCCTTGAGCAGTCTGACTAAAGATGTGGAGAGTTGAAGGAACTTGGTCTACAACAGTGGTTAGAATTCTAGTATTTCAAAGGACTTCTGAGAAATTCATGTATTCACCTTTTTTTCAGAATACCTATTCTGAGCATGTTTGGTAGAGAAGGTATATATTACCATAACTCTATAGAAACAGGCATTACAAGTAACTTGTTTTCTGGGAATGATTGTCTTAACTAGACTTCTTAAAAATATCCATTAAATCTCTATTGCTTGGTCTTCTTTTGTTGGAAATGGCATCATTAGGCTTTCACCCATTGAATCCAATGTAGGCAGGTATAAAGCACTTTTGCTAAAACAGTAAAAGCAAACCTTCAGCAGTCTGACTAAAGATGTGGAGAGTTGAAGTAACTTTGTGTACAACAGTGGTTAGAATTCTAGTATTTCAAAGGAGTTCTGAGAAATTCATGTATTCACCTTTTTTTCAGAATGCCTATTCTGAGCATGTTTGGTAGAGAAGGTATATATGACCATAACTCTATAGAAACAGGCATTACATGTAACTTCTTTTCTGGGAAAGATTCTCTTAACTAGAGTTCTTTAAAACATCCATTAAATCTCTATTGCTTGGTCTTCGTTTGTTGGAAATGGCATCCTAAGGTTTTCACCCTTTGAAACCAATGTAGGCAGGTATAAAGCACTTTTGCTAAAACAGTAAAAGGAAACCTTCAGCTTTCTGACTAAAGATGTTCAGGGTTGAAGGAACTGCGTGTACAATATTGCTTAGAATTCTTGTATTTTAAAGGACTTCTGAGAAATTCAGGTTTTCACCTTTTTTTTCAGTTAGCCGAATCTGAGCATGTTTGGTAGAAAGGTATATCTGACCATATCTCCACAATAACAGGCATTACATTTAGGTTATTTTCTGGGAAAGATTCTCTTAGGTAGAGGTCTTAAAAACAGCCATTACATCTCTATTGCTTGGTATTCTTTTGTCGGAAATGGCATCCTTAGGTTTTCATCCTCTGAAACCAATGTAGGCAGGTATAAAGCACTTTTGATAAAACAGTAAAAGCAAACCTTCAGCAGTCTGACTAAAGATGTGGAGAGTTGAAGGAATTTGGTCGACAACAGTGCTTAGAATTCTTGTATTTTAAAGGACTTCTGAGAAATTCAGGGTTTCACCTTTTTTTCAGTTAGCCTATTCGGAGCATGTTTGGTGGAAAGGTATATCTGACCATATCTCGACAATAGCAAGCATTACAATTAGCATATTTTCTGGGAAAGATTCTCTTAGCTAGAGGACTTAATAACCGCCATTACATCTCTATTGCTTGCTCTTCTTTTGTTGGAAATGGCATCCTTAGGTTTTCACCAATTGAAACCAATGTAGGCAGGTATAAAGCACTTTTGATAAAACAGTAAAAGCAAACCTTCAGCAGTCTGACTAAAGATGTGGAGAGTTGAAGGAACTTGGTCGACAACAGTGCTTAGAATTCTAGTATTTCAAAGGACTTCTGAGAAATTCATGTATGCACCTTTTCTTCAGAATGCCTATTCTGAGCATGTTTGGTAGAGAAGGCATATATGACCATAACTCTATAGAAACAGGCATTACATGTAACTTGTTTTCTGGGAAAGATTGTCTTAACTAGATTTCTTAAAAACATCCATTAAATCTCTATTGTTTGGTCTTCGTTTGTTGGAAATGGCATCTTAAGTTTTTCACCTATTGAAACCAATGTAGGCAGGTATAAAGCACTTTTGCTAAAACATTAAAAGCAAACCTTCAGCTGGATGATTAAAGATGTTGAGGGTTGAAAGAACTGTGTGTACAACAGTGCTTACAATTCTTGTATTTTAAAGGACTTCTGAGAAATTCAGGTTTTCACCTTTTTTTCGGTTAGCCTATTCTGAGCATGTTTGGCAGAAAGGTATATCTGACCATATCTCGACAATAAGAGGCATTACATATAACATCTTTTCTGGGAAAGATTCTCTTAAATAGAGGTCTTAAAAACAGGCATTACATCTCTATTGCTTGCTCTTCTTTTGTTGGAAATGGCAGCCTTAGTTTTTCACCCATTGAAACCAAGGTAGGCAGGTATAAAGCACTTTTGATAAAACAGGAAAAGCAAACCTTCAGCAGTCTGACTAAAGATGTGGAGAGCTGAAGGAACTTGGTCTACAACAGTGCTTAGAATTCTAGTATTTCAAAGGACTTCTGAGAAATTCATGTATTCACCTTTTTTTCAGAATGCCTATTCTGAGCATGTTTGGTAGAGAAGGTATATATATGACCATAACTCTATAGAAACAGGCATTACAAGTAACTTGTTTTCTGGGAATGATTGTCTTAACTAGACTTCTTAAAAACATCCACTAAATCTCTATTGCTTGGTCTTCGTTTGTTGGAAATGGCATCATTAGGTTTTCACCCATTGAATCCAATGTAGGCAGGTATAAAGCACTTTTGGTAAAACATTAAAAGCAAAAATTCAGCAGTATGAATAAAGATGTTGAGGGTTGAAGGAACTGTGTGTACGACAGTGCTTACAATTCTAGTATTTCAAAGGACTTCTGAGAAATTCATGTAGTCACCTTTTTTTTCAGAATGTCTATTCTGAGCATGTTTGGTAGAGAAGGTATATATGACCATAACTCTATAGAAACAGGCATTACATGTAACTTGTTTTCTGGGAAAGATTGTCTTAACTAGATTTCTTAAAAAAATCCATTAAATCTCTATTGTTTGGTCTTCGTTTGTTGGAAATGGCATCCTAAGGTTTTTCACCTATTGAAACCAATGTTGGCAGGTATAAAGCACCTTTGCTAAAACATTAAAAGCAAACCTTCAGCAGTATGAATAAAGATGTTGAGGGTTGAAAGAACTGTGTGTACAACAGTGCTTACAATTCTTGTATTTTAAAGGACTTCTGAGAAATTCAGATTTTTACCTTTTTTTCAGTTAGCTTATTCTGAGCATGTTTGGTAGAAAGCTATATCTGACCATATCTCTACAATATCAGGCATTACCTGTAACTTCTTTTCTGGATAAGATTCTCTTAGCTGGAGTTCTTAAAAACAGCCATTACATCTGTATTGCTTTCTCTTCTTTTGTTGGAAATTGCATCCTTCGGTTTTCAACCATTGAAATCAATGTAGGCAGGTATAAAGCACTTTTGATAAAACATTAAAAGCAAACCTTCAGCAGTATGAATAAAGATGTTGAGGGTTGAAGGAACTGTGTGTAGAACAGGGCTTAGAATTCTAGTATTTCAAAGGACTTCTGAGAAATTCATGTATTCACCTTTTTTTCCAGAATGCCTATTCTGAGCAAGTTTGGTAGAGAAGGTATATATGACTATAAATCTATAGAAACCGTCATTACATGTAAGATCTATTCTGGGAAAGATTCTCTTAGCTAGAGGACTTAATAACCGCCATTACATCTCTATTGCTTGCTCTTCTTTTGTTGGAAATGGCATCCTTAGGTTTTCACCCATTGAAACCAATGTAGGCAGGTATAAAGCACTTTTGATAAAACAGTAAAAGCAAACCTTCAGCAGTCTGACTAAAGATGTGGAGAGTTGAAGGAACTTGGTCGACAACAGTGGTTAGAATTCGAGTATTTCAAAGGACTTCTGAGAAATTCATGTATGCACCTTTTTTTCAGAATGCCAATTCTGAGCATGTTTAGTAGAGAAGGTATATATGACCATAACTCTATAGAAACAGGCATTACAAGTAACTTGTTTTCTGGGAATGATTGTCTTAACTCGACTTCTTAAAAACATCCATTCAATCTCTATTGTTTGGTCTTCGTTTGTTGGAAATGGCATCTTAAGGTTTTTCACCTATTGAAACCAATGTTGGCAGGTATAAAGCACTTTTGCTAAAACATTAAAAGCAAACCTTCAGCTGGATGAATAAAGATGTTGAAGGTTGAAAGAACTGTGTGTACAACAGTGCTTACAATTCTAGTATTTCAAAGGACTTCTGAGAAATTCATGTAGTCACCTTTTTTTCAGAATGCCTATTCTGAGCATGTTTGGTAGAGAAGGTATATATGACCATAACTCTATAGAAACAGGCATTACATGTAACTTGTTTTCTGGGAAAGATTATCTTAACTAGATTTCTTAAAAAAATCCATTAAATCTCTATTGTTTGGTCTTCGTTTGTTGGAAATGGCATCCTAAGGTTTTTCACCTATTGAAACCAATGTTGGCAGGTATAAAGCACTTTTGCTAAAACATTAAAAGCAAACCTTCACCAGTATGAATAAAGATGTTCAGTGTTGAAGGAACTGTGTGTACAACAGTGCTTACAATTCTTTTATTTTAAAGGACTTCTGAGAAATTCAGATTTTTACCTTTTTTTCAGTTAGCCTATTCTGAGCATGTTTGGCAGAAAGGTATATCTGACCATATCTCGACAATAAGAGGCATTACATATAACATCTTTTCTGGTAAAGATTCTCTTAGATAGAGGTCTTTAAAACAGCCATTACATCTCTATTGTTTGGTCTTCTTTTGTTGGAAATGGCATCCTTAAATTTTCACCCATTGAAACCAAAGTAGGCAGGTATAAAACACCTTTGCTAAAACAGTAAAAGCAAACATTCAGCAGTCTGACTAAAGTTGTGGAGAGTTGAAGGAACTATGTGTCTGACAGTGCTTAGAATTCTAGTATTTCAATGGACTTCTGAGAATTTCATGTATTCACCTTTTTTTCAGAATGCCTATTCTGAGCAAGTTTGGTAGAGAAGGTATATATGACTATAAATCTATAGAAACAGTCATTACATGTAAGATCTATTCTTGGAAAGATTCTCTTAGCTAGAGGACTTAATAACCGCCATTACATCTCTATTGCTTGCTCTTCTTTTGTTGGAAATGGCATCCTTAGGTTTTCAACCAATGAAACCAATGTAGGCAGGTATAAAGCACTTTTGATAAAACAGGAAAAGCAAACCTTCAGCAGTTTGACTTTAGATGTTGAGGGTTGCAGGAACTGTGTTTAGAACAGTGCTTAGAATTCTAGTATTTCAAAGGACTTCTGAGAAATTCATGTATTCACCTTTTTTTTCAGAATGCCTATTCTGAGCATGTTTGGTAGAGAAGCTATATATGACCATAACTCTATAGAAACAGGCATTACATGTAACTTCTTTTCTGGGAAAGATTCTCTTAACTAGAGTTCTTTAAAACATCCATTAAATCTCTATTGCTTGGTCTTCGTTTGTCAGAAATGGCATCCTAAGATTTTCACCCTTTGAAACCAATGTAGGCAGGTATAAAGCACTTTTGCTAAAACAGTAAAAGGAAACCTTCAGCTTTCTGACTAAAGATGTTCAGGGTTGAAGGAACTGCGCGTACAATAGTGCTTAGAATTCTTGTATTTTAAAGGACTTCTGAGAAATTCAGGTTTTCACCTTTTTTTCAGTTAGCCTAATCTGAGCATGTTTGGTAGAAAGATATATCTGACCATATCTCCACAATAACAGGCATTACATTTAGGTTATTTTCTGGGAAAGATTCTCTTAGGTAGAGGTCTTAAAAACAGCCATTACATCTCTATTGCTTGATATTCTTTTGTTGGAAATGGCATCCTTAGGTTTTCATCCTCTGAAACCAATGTAGGCAGGTATAAAGCACTTTTGCTAAAACAGTAAAAGCAATCCTTCGGCAGTCTGACTAAAGATGTGGAGAGTTAAAGGAACTTGGTCTACCACAGTGATTAGAATTTTAGTATTTCAAAGGACTTCTGAGAAATTCATGTAGTCACCTTTTTTTCAGAATGCCTATTCTGAGCATGTTTGGTAGAGAAGGTATATATGACCATAACTCTATAGAAACAGGCATTACAAGTAACTTGTTTTCTTGGAATGATTGTCTTAACTAGACTTCTTAAAAACATCCATTAAATCTCTATTGCTTGGTCTTCGTTTGTTGGAAATGGCATCATTAGGTTTTCACCCATTGAATCCAATGTATGCAGGTATAAAGCACTTTTGCTAAAACAGTAAAAGCAAACCTTCAGCAGTCGGACTAAAGATGTGGAGAGTTGAAGTAACTGTGTGTACAACAGTGCTTACAATTCTAGTATTTCAAAGGACTTCTGAGAAATTCATATTGTCACCTTTTTTTCAGAATGCCTATTCTGAGCATGTTTGGTAGAGAAGGTATATATGACCATATCTCTATAGAAACAGGCATTACATGTAAAATGTTTTCTGGGAAAGATTGTCTTAACTAGATTTCTTAAAAACATCCATTAAATCTCTATTGTTTGGTCTTCGTTTGTTGGAAATGGCATCCTTTGGTTTTCACCCACTGAAATCAATGTAGGCAGGTATAAAGCACTTTTGATAAAACATTAAAAGCAAACCTTCAGCAGTATGAATAAAGATATTGAGGGTTGAAGGAACTGTGTGTAGAACAGGGCTTAGAATTCTAGTATTTCAAAGGACTTCTGAGAAATTCATGTATTCCCCTTTTTTTCAGAATGCCTATCCTGAGCATGTTTGGTAGAGAAGGTATATATGACCCTAACTCTATAGAAACAGGCATTACATGTAAATTCTTTTCTGGGAAAGATTCTCTTAACTAGAGTTCTTTAAAACATCCATTAAATCTCTATTGCTTGGTCTTCCTTTGTCAGAAATGGCATCCTAAGGTTTTCACCCTTTGAAACCAATGTAGGCATGTATAAAGCACTTTTGCTAAAATAGTAAAAAGAAACCTTCAGCTTTCTGACTAAAGATGTTCAGGGTTGAAGGAACTGCGTGTACAATAGTGTTTAGAATTCTTGTATTTTAAAGGACTTCTGAGAAATTCAGGTTTTCACCTTTTTTTCAGTTAGCCTAATCTGAGCATGTTTGGTAGAAAGGTATATCTGACCATATCTCCACACTAACAGGCATTACATTTAGGTTATTTTCTGGGAAAGATTCTCTTAGGTAGAGGTCTTAAAAACAGCCATTACATCTCTATTGCTTGGTATTCTTTTGTTGGAAATGGCATCCTTAGGTTTTCATCCTCTGAAACCAATGTAGGCAGGTATAAAGCACTTTTGCTAAAACAGTAAAAGCAAACCTTCAGCAGTCTGACTAAAGATGTGGAGAGTTTAAGGAACTTGGTCTACCACAGTGGTTAGAATTCTAGTATTTCAAAGGACTTCTGAGAAATTCATGTATTCACCTTTTTTTCAGAATGCCTATTCTGAGCATGTTTGGTAGAGAAGGTATATATGACCATAACTCTATAGAAACAGGCATTACAAGTAACTTCTTTTCTGGGAATGATTGTATTAACTAGACTTCTTAAAAACATCCATTAAATCTCTATTGCTTGGTCTTCGTTTGTTGGAAATGGCATCATTAGGTTTTCACCCATTGAATCCAATGTAGGCAGGTATAAAGTACTTTTGCTAAAACAGAAAAAGCAAACCTTCAGCAGTCGGACTAAAGATGTGGAGAGTTGAAGTAACTGTGTGTACAACAGTGCTTAGAATTCTAGTATTTCAAAGGACTTCTGAGAAATTCATGTATTCACCTTTTTTTCAGAATGCCTATCCTGAGCATGTTTGGTAGAGAAGGTATATATGACCCTACCTCTATAGAAACAGGCATTACATGTAAATTCTTTTCTGGGAAAGATTCTCTTAACTAGAGTTCTTTAAAACATCCATTAAATCTCTATTGCTTGGTCTTCGTTTGTCAGAAATGGCATCCTAAGTTTTTCACACTTTGAAACCAATGTAGGCAGGTATAAAGCACTTTTCCTAAAACAGTAAAAGGAAACCTTCAGCTTTCTGACTAAAGATGTTCAGGGTTGAAGGAACTACGTGTACAATAGTGCTTAGAATTCTTGTATTTTAAAGGACTTCTGAGAAATTCAGGTTTTCACCTTTTTTTCAGTTAGCCTATTCGGAGCATGTTTGGTGGAAAGGTATATCTGACCATATCTCGACAATAGCAAGCATTACATTTAGCATATTTTCTGGGAAAGATTCTCTTAGCTAGAGGACTTAATAACCGCCATTACATCTCTATTGCTTGCTCTTCTTTTGTTGGAAATGGCATCCTTAGGTTTTCACCCATTGAAACCAATGTAGGCAGGTATAAAGCACTTTTGATTAAACAGGAAAAGCAAACCTTCAGCAGTCTGACTAAAGATGTGGAGAGTTGAAGGAACTTGGTCGACAACAGTGCTTAGAATTCTAGTATTTCAAAGGACTTCTGAGAAATTCATGTATGCACCTTTTCTTGAGAATGCCTATTCTGAGCATGTTTGGTAGAGAAGGTATATATGACCATAACTCTATAGAAACAGGCATTACATGTAACTTGTTTTCTGGGAAAGATTGTCTTAACTAGATTTCTTAAAAACATCCATTAAATCTCTATTGTTTGGTCTTCGTTTGTTGGAAATGGCATCTTAAGTTTTTTCACCTATTGAAACCAATGTAGGCAGGTATAAAGCACTTTTGCTAAAACATTAAAAGCAAACCTTCAGCAGTATGAATAAAGATGTTGAGGTTTGAAGCAACTGTGTGTACAACAGTGCTTAGAACTCTTGTATTTTAAAGGACTTCTGAGAAATTCAGATTTTCACCTTTTTTTCAGTTAGCCTATTCTGAGCATGTTTGGCAGAAAGGTATATCTGACCATATCTCGACAATGAGAGGCATTACATATAACATCTTTTCTGGGAAAGATTCTCTTAGATAGAGGTCTTAAAAACAGGCATTACATCTCTATTGCTTGCTCTTCTTTTGTTGGAAATGGCAGCCTTAGTTTTTCACCCATTGAAACCAATGTAGGCAGGTATAAAGCACTTTTGATAAAACAGGAAAAGCAAACCTTCAGCAGTTTGACGTTAGATGTTGAGGGTTGAAGGAAAAGGAACTGCGTGTACAATATTGCTTAGAATTCTTGTATTTTAAAGGACTTCTGAGAAATTCAGGTTTTCACCTTTTTTCAGTTAGCCTAATCTGAGCATATTTGGTAGAAAGGTATATCTGACCATATCTCCACAATAACAGGCATTACATTTAGGTTATTTTCTGGGAAAGATTCTCTTAGGTAGAGGTCTTAAAAACAGCCATTACATCTCTATTGCTTGATATTCTTTTGTTGGAAATGGCATCCTTAGGTTTTCATCCTCTGAAACCAATGTAGGCATGTATAAAGCACTTTTGCTAAAACAGTAAAAGCAAACCTTCAGCAGTCTGACTAAAGATGTGGAGAGTTGAAGGAACTTGGTCTACAACAGTGCTTAGAATTCTAGTATTTCAAAGGACTTCTGAGAAATTCATGTATTCACCTTTTTTTCAGAATGCCTATTCTGAGCATGTTTGGTAGAGAAGGTATATATGACCATAACTCTATAGAAACAGGCATTACATGTAACTTGTTTTCTGGGAAAGATTGTCTTAACTAGATTTCTTAAAAACATCCATTAAATCTCTATTGTTTGGTCTTCGTTTGTTGGAAATGGCATCCTTCGGTTTTCACCCATTGAAATCAATGTAGGCAGGTATAAAGCACTTTTGATAAAACATTAAAAGCAAACCTTCAGCAGTATGAATAAAGATGTTGAGGGTTGAAGGAACTGTGTGTAGAACATGGCTTAGAATTCTAGTATTTCAAAGGACTTCTGAGAAATTCATGTATTCACCTTTTTTTCAGAATGCCTATCCTGAGCATGTTTGGTAGAGAAGGTATATATGACCCTAACTCTATAGAAACAGGCTTTACATGTAAATTCTTTTCTGGGAAAGATTCTCTTAACTAGAGTTCTTTAAAACATCCATTAAATCTCTATTGCTTGGTCTTCGTTTGTCAGAAATGGCATCCTAAGTTTTTCACACTTTGAAACCAATGTAGGCAGGTATAAAGCACTTTTGCTAAAACAGTAAAAGGAAACCTCCAGCTTTCTGACTAAAGATGTTCAGGGTTGAAGGAACTACGTGTACAATAGTGCTTAGAATTCTTGTATTTTAAAGGACTTCTGAGAAATTCAGGTTTTCACCTTTTTTTCAGTTAGCCTATTCAGAGCATGTTTGGTAGAAAGGTATATCTGACCATATCTCGACAATAACAAGCATTACATTTAGCTTATTTTCTGGGAAAGATTCTCTTAGCTAGAGGTCTTAAAAACAGCCATTATATCTCTATTGCTTGCTCTTTTTTTGTTGGAAATGGAAGCCTTAGTTTTTCACCCATTGAAACCAAGTTAGGCAAGTATAAAGCACTTTTGATAAAACAGGAAAAGCAAACCTTCAGCAGTCTGACTAAAGATGTGGAGAGTTGAAGGAACATGGTCTACAACAGTGGTTAGAATTCTAGTATTTCAAAGGACTTCTGAGAAATTCATGTATTCTCCTTTTTTTCAGAAGGCCTATTCTGAGCATGTTTGGTAGAGAAGCTATATATGACCATAACTCTATAGAAACAGGCATTACAAGTAACTTCTTTTCTGGGAAAGATTCTCTTAACTAGAGTTCTTAAAAACATCCATTAAATCTCTATTGCTTGGTCTTCGTTTGTTGGAAATGGCATCATTATGTTTTCACCCATTGAATCCAATGTAGGCAGGTATAAAGCGCTTTTGCTTAAACAACGAGAAGCAAACCTTCAGCAGTCATACTCAAAGATATGGAGAGTTGAAGTAACTGTGTGTACAACAGTGCTTACAATGCTAATATTCAAAGGAATTCTGAGAAATTTCGATTTTCACCTTTTTTTTCAGTTAGCCTAATCTGAGCATGTTTGGTAGAAAGGTATATCTGACCATATATCCAATAATGACATCTTCATAATTATTCTGGAAAGATATTTTAATGAACCCTAAAAACAGCCTTACATCTCTATTGCTTGGTATTCTTTTGTCGGAAATGGCATCCTTAGGTTTTCACCCTTTGAAAACATTGTAGTCAGGTATAAAGCACTTTTGCTAAAAGAGTAAAAGCAGACTTTCAGCAGTCGGTCTAAAATGTTGAGAGTTGAAAAAACTGTGTACAACCGTGCTTAGAACTCTAGTATTTAAAGGACTTCTGAGAAATTCATGTATTCACCTTTTTTTCAGAATGCCTATTCTGAGCATGTTTGGTAGAGAAGCTATATATGACCATAACTCTATAGAAACAGGCATTACATGTAACTTCTTTTCTGAGAAAGATTCTCTTAACTAGAGTTCTTTAAAACATCCATAATCTTTACTTGCTTAACTTCATTTGTGGAAATGGCATCCTTAGATTTTCACACTTTGAAACCAATGTAGGCAGGTATAAAGCACTTTTGCTAAAACAGTAAAAGGAAACCTTCAGCTTTATGACTAAAGATGTTCAGGGTTGAAGGAACTGCGTGTACAATATTGCTTAGAATTCTTGTATTTTAAAGGACTTCTGAGAAATTCAGGTTTTCACCTTTTTTTCAGTTAGCCTAAGCTGAGCATGTTTGGTAGAAAGGTATATCTGACCATATCTCCACAATAACAGGCATTACATTTAGGTTATTTTCTGGGAAAGATTCTCTTAGGTAGAGGTCTTTAAAACAGCCATTACATCTCTATTGCTTGATATTCTTTTGTTGGAAATGGCATCCTTAGGTTTTCATCCTCTGAAACCAATGTAGGCAGGTATAAAGCACTTTTGCTAAAACAGTAAAAGCAAACATTCAGCAGTCTGACTAAAGATGTGGAGAGTTGAAGGAACTTGGTCTACAACAGTGCTTAGAATTCTAGTATTTCAAAGGACTTCTGAGAAATTCATGTATTCACCTTTTTTTTCAGAATGCCTATTCTGAGCATGTTTGGTAGAGAAGGTATATATGACCATAACTCTATAGAAACAGGCATTACATGTAAAATGTTTTCTGGGAAAGATTGTCTTAACTAGATTTCTTAAAAACATCCATTAAATCTCTATTGTTTGGTCTTCGTTTGTTGGAAATGGCATCCTTTGGTTTTCACCCATTGAAATCAATGTAGGCAGGTATAAAGCACTTTTGATAAAACATTAAAAGCAAACCTTCAGCAGTATGAATAAAGATGTTGAGGGTTGAAGGAACTGTGTGTAGAACATGGCTTAGAATTCTAGTATTTCAAAGGACTTCTGAGAAATTCATGTATTCACCTTTTTTTCAGAATGCCTATCCTGAGCATGTTTGGTAGAGAAGGTATATATGACCCTAACTCTATAGAAACAGGCATTACATGTAAATTCTTTTCTGGGAAAGATTCTCTTAACTAGAGTTCTTTAAAACATCCATTAAATCTCTATTGCTTGGTCTTCGTTTGTCAGAAATGGCATCCTAAGTTTTTCACACTTTGAAACCAATGTAGGCAGGTATAAAGCACTTTTGCTAAAACAGTAAAAGGAAACCTCCAGCTTTCTGACTAAAGATGTTGAGGGTTGAAGGAACTGTGGGTACAATAGTGCTTAGAATTCTTGTATTTTAAAGGACTTCTGAGAAATTCAGGTTTTCACCTTTTTTTCAGTTAGCCTATTCAGAGCATGTTTGGTAGAAAGGTATATCTGACCATATCTCGACAATTACAGGCATTACATTTAGCTTATTTTCTGGGAAAGATTCTCTTAGCTAGAGGTCTTAAAAACAGCCATTACATCTCTATTGCTTGGTATTCTTTTGTTGGAAATGGCATCCTTAGGTTTTCATCCTCTGAAACCAATGTAGGCTGGTATAAAGCACTTTTGCTGAAACAGTAAAAGCAAACCTTCAGCAGTCTGACTAAAGATGTGGAGAGTTGAAGGAACTTGGTCTACAACAGTGCTTAGAATTCTAGTATTTCAAAGGACTTCTGAGAAATTCATGTAGTCACCTTTTTTTCAGAATGCCTATTCTGAGCATGTTTGGTAGAGAAGGTATATATGACCATAACTCTATAGAAACAGGCATTACAAGGAACTTGTTTTCTGGGAATGATTGTCTTAACTAGACTTCTTAAAAACATCCATTAAATCTCTATTGCTTGGTCTTCGTTTGTTGGATATGGCATCATTAGGTTTTCACCCATTGATTCCAATGTAGGCAGGTATAAAGCACTTTTGCTAAAACAGTAAAATCAAACCTTCAGCAGTCTGACTAAAGATGTGGAGAGTTGAAGGAACTTGGTCTACAACAGTGCTTAGAATTCTAGTATTTCAAAGGACTTCTGAGAAATTCATGTATTCACCTTTTTTTCAGAATGCCTATTCTGAGCATGTTTGGTAGAGAAGGTATATATGACCATAACTCTATAGAAACAGGCATTACATGTAACTTGTTTTCTGGGAAAGATTGTCTTAACTAGAATTCTTAAAAACATCCATTAAATCTCTATTGTTTGGTCTTCGTTTGTTGGAAATGGCATCTTAAGGTTTTTCACCTATTGAAACCAATGTAGGCAGGTATAAAGCACTTTTGCTAAAACATTAAAAGCAAACCTTCAGCTGGATGAATAAAGATGTTGAGGGTTGAAAGAACTGTGTGTACAACAGTGCTTACAATTCTTGTATTTTAAAGGACTTCTGAGAAATTCAGGGTTTCACCTTTTTTTCAGTTAGCCTATTCTGAGCATGTTTGGCAGAAAGGTATATCTGACCATATCTCGACAATAAGAGGCATTACATATAACATCTTTTCTGGGAAAGATTCTCTTAGATAGAGGTCTTAAAAACAGCCATTACATCTCTATTGCTTGGTCTTCTTTTGTTGGAAATGGCATCTTTATGTTTTCATCCTCTGAAACCAATGTAGGCAGGTATAAAGCACTTTTGCTAAAACAGTAAAAGCAAACCTTCAGCAGTCTGACTAAAGATGTGGAGAGTTGAAGGAACTTGGTCTACAACAGTGCTTAGAATTCTAGTATTTCAAAGGACTTCTGAGAAATTCATGTATTCACCTTTTTTTCAGAATGCCTATTCTCAGCATGTTTGGTAGAGAAAGTATATATGACCATAACTCTATAGAAACAGGCATTACAAGTAACTTGTTTTCTGGGAATGACTGTCTTAACTAGACTTCTTATAAACATCCATTAAATCTCTATTGCTTGGTCTTCGTTTGTTGGAAATGGCATCATTAGTTTTTCCCCCATTGAATCCAATGTAGGCAGGTATAAAGCACTTTTTCTAAAACAGTAAAAGCAAACTTTCAGCAGTCGGACTAAAGATGTGGAGAGTTGAAGTAACTGTGTGTACAACAGTGCATACAATTCTAGTATTTCAAAGGACTTCTGAGAAATTCATGTAGTCACCTTTTTTTTCAGAATGCCTATCCTGAGCATTTTTGGTAGAGAAGGTATATATGACCTTAACTCTATAGAAACAGGCATTACATGTAAATTCTTTTCTGTGAAAGATTCTCTTAACTAGAGTTCTTTAAAACATCCATTAAATCTCTATTGCTTGGTCTTCGTTTGTCAGAAATGGCATCCTAAGGTTTTCACCCTTTGAAACCAATGTAGGCAGGAATAAAGCACTTTTGCTAAAACAGTAAAAGGAAACCTTCAGCTTTCTCACTAAAGATGTTCAGGGTTGAAGGAACTGCGTGTACAATAGTGCTTAGAATTCTTGTATTTCAAAGGACTTCTGAGAAATTCATGTATTCACCTTTTTTTTCAGAATGCCTATTCTGAGCATGTTTGGTAGAGAAGGTATATATGACCATAACTCTATAGAAACAGGCATTACATGTAAAATGTTTTCTGGGAAAGATTGTCTTAACTAGATTTCTTAAAAACATCCATTAAATCTCTATTGTTTGGTCTTCGTTTGTTGGAAATGGCATCCTTCGGTTTTCACCCATTGAAATCAATGTAGGCAGGTATAAAGCACTTTTGATAAAACATTAAAAGCAAACCTTCAGCAGTATGAATAAAGATGTTGAGGGTTGAAGGAACTGTGTGTAGAACATGGCTTAGAATTCTAGTATTTCAAAGGACTTCTGAGAAATTCATGTATTCACCTTTTTTTCAGAATGCCTATCCTGAGCATGTTTGGTAGAGAAGGTATATATGACCCTAACTCTATAGAAACAGGCATTACATGTAAATTCTTTTCTGGGAAAGATTCTCTTAACTAGAGTTCTTTAAAACATCCATTAAATCTCTATTGCTTGGTCTTCGTTTGTCAGAAATGGCATCCTAAGTTTTTCACACTTTGAAACCAAAGTAAGCAGGTATAAAGCACCTTTGCTAAAACAGTAAAAGCAAACCTTCAGCAATCTGACTAAAGTTGTGGAGAGTTGAAGGAACTTTGTGACTGACAGTGCTTAGAATTCTAGTATTTCATAGGACTTCTGAGAAATTCATGTATTCACCTTTTTTTCAGAATGCCTATTCTGAGCAAGTTTGGTAGAGAAGGTATATATGACTATAAATCTATAGAAACAGTCATTACATGTAAGATCTATTCTGGGAAAGATTCTCTTAGCTAGAAGACTTAATAACCGACATTACATCTCTATTGCTTGCTCTTCTTTTGTTGGAAATGGCATCCTAAGATTTTCACCCTTTGAAACCAATGTAGGCAGGTATAAAGCACCTTTGCTAAAACAGTAAAAGGAAACCTTCAGCTTTCTGACTAAAGATGTTCAGGGTTGAAGGAACTGCGTGTACAATAGTGCTTAGAATTCTTGTATTTTAAAGGACTTCTGAGAAATTCAGGTTATCACCTTTTTTTCAGTTAGCCTAATCTGAGCATGTTTGGTAGAAAGGTATATCTGACCATATCTCCACAATAACAGGCATTACATTTAGGTTATTTTCTGGGAAAGAGTCTCTTAGGTAGAGGTCTTAAAAACAGCCATTACATCTCTATTGCTTGGTATTCTTTTGTTGGAAATGGCATCCTTAGGTTTTCATCCTCTGAAACCAATGTAGGCAGGTATAAAGCACTTTTGCTAAAACAGTAAAAGCAAACCTTCAGCAGTCTGACTAAAGATGTGGAGAGTTGAAGGAACTTGGTCTACAAAAGTGCTTAGAATTCTAGTATTTCAAAGGACTTCTGAGAAATTCATGTAGTCACCTTTTCTTCAGAATGCCTATTCTCAGCATGTTTGGTAGAGAACGTATATATGACCATAACTCTATAGAAACAGGCATTACAAGTAACTTGTTTTCTGGGAATGATTTTCTTAACTAGACTTCTTAAAAACATCCATTAAATCTCTATTGCTTGGTCTTCGTTTGTTGGAAATGGCATCATTAGGTTTTCCCCCATTGAATCCAATGTAGGCAATTATAAAGCACTTTTGCTAAAACAGTAAAAGCAAACCTTCAGCAGTCGGACTGAAGATGTGGAGAGTTGAAGTAACTGTGTGTACAACAGTGCTTACAATTCTAGTATTTCAAAGGACTTCTGAGAAATTCATGTAGTCACCTTTTCTTCAGAATGCCTATTCTCAGCATGTTTGGTAGAGAAGGTATATATGACCATAACTCTATAGAAACAGGCTTTACATGTAAATTCTTTTCTGGGAAAGATTCTCTTAACTAGAGTTCTTTAAAACATCCATTAAATCTCTATTGCTTGGTCTTCGTTTGTCAGAAATGGCATCCTAAGGTTTTCACCCTTTGAAACCAATGTAGGCAGGTATAAAGCACTTTTGCTAAAACAGTAAAAGGAAACCTTCAGCTTTCTGACTAAAGATATTCAGGGTTGAAGGAACTGCGTGTACAATAGTGCTTAGAATTCTTGTATTTTAAAGGACTTCTGAGAAATTCAGGTTTTCACCTTTTTTTCAGTTAGCCTATTCTGAGCAGGTTTGGTAGAAAGGTATATCTGACCATATCTCGACAATAACAGGCATTACATTTAGCTTATTTTCTGGGAAAGATTCTCTTAGCTAGAGGTCTTAAAAACAGCCATTATATCTCTATTGCTTGCTCTTCTTTTGTTGGAAATGGCAGCCTTAATTTTTCACCCATTGAAACCAAGGTAGTCAAGTATAAAGCACTTTTGATAAAACAGGAAAAGCAAACCTTCAGCAGTCTGACTAAAGATGTGGAGATTTGAAGGAACTTGGTCTACAACAGTGCTTAGAATTCTAGTATTTCAAAGGACTTCTGAGAAATTCATGTATTCACCTTTTTTTCAGAATGCCTATTCTGAGCATGTTTGGTAGAGAAGGTATATATGATCATAACTCTATAGAAACAGGCATTACAA
Organism: Gymnobelideus leadbeateri; assembly: GCA_011680675.1. Classification (NCBI taxonomy): domain Eukaryota; kingdom Metazoa; phylum Chordata; class Mammalia; order Diprotodontia; family Petauridae; genus Gymnobelideus; species Gymnobelideus leadbeateri. The sequence goes on along the minus strand of WOXC01003245.1, from coordinate 127 downwards.
GTAACTTGTTTTCTGGGAATGATTGTCTTAACTAGACTTCTTAAAAACATCCATTAAATCTCTATTGCTTGGTCTTCGTTTGTTGGAAATGGCATCCTTAAATTTTCACCCATTGAAACCAAAGTAG
>WOXC01003244.1:0-58806 GCA_011680675.1 Gymnobelideus leadbeateri | reverse complement strand
TGCTGGTATGGCTTGAAAATGTAAAAATAGTAATTCCAAAGAGAAACAGCTACTGAAAGTTATAAACCCCAAATGACCTGTTTTTATCACATTCTAATGTAATCATTAAAGTTTGTCAAAATGAATGTTTTTTTTTCCTATCTTGTAAAATGTCTGTAATTAATTGGGGGAAAGGCAACTATGAACTCACATCATAATGATTTTGTAAATAATGCTAACTCTTTTCTTCAAAGCTTACTAGTTAAACCAAACAGAATAATCTAACCCAGTGTATTATGCATGCAAAGTTATGGTTCCCTATGAACTCATCATTTAGAGAGTGAACAGACTTTCTAGCTAATTCAATATCTAAATCAAAATCACTTTTAAAATTATAATTTATTTATTTCTAGTTTTCAACATTCATTTCCACAAGATTTTGAGTCATAAATTTCCTCCCCATCACTACCCTACCCCACCCCAAGATGGCAGGCATATTGAATACCCTTTCCCCCAATCTGTCCTCTTATATTTTCCCTTTCTCCCCTTACTTTCTTGTAGGGCAAGATGAATTTCTATACCCTGTTGCCTGCATATCTCATTTCCCGATTACATGTAAAAACAATTTTTTTAACGTTTGGTTTTAAAATTTTGAGTACTACATTCTCCCTCTTCTCCCCTCCTCACCCACACCCACTGGGAAGACAAGCAATTGAACATAGGTTGTACATGTGTAGTTATGCAAAACATTTCCCTAGTAATTATATTGTGAAAGCCTAACTATATTTCCCTCCATATTATCACATTCCCCATTTATTCTATTTTCTCCTTTGACCCTGTCGCTTTTCTTTTTTTTTCCTTTGGAGGGGGAACAGGGCAATTGGGGTTAAGGGACTTGTCCAAGGTCATATGCTTAGTAAATGTTAACTGTCTGAAGCCATATTAGAAGGCAGGTCCTCCTGGCTTTAGGGCCGGTGCTTTATTCACTGCTCTACCTAGCTGCACACAGACCCTGTCCCTTTTCAAAAGTGTTTACTTCTGACTACTCTCTCCCCTAATATGACCTCCCTTTTATTATCCCCCTTCTTATACCCTTGCCCCCTACTTTCCTGTAGGATAAGAAACCCAACTGAGTGTGTATGTTATACCTCCTTAAGCCAAATCCAATGAGAATAAGATTGATTCATTCTTTTTCACCTTCTTGCTCTTGCCCTCCATTGTAACAGCCTTCTCCTGCCTCCTTTATGTGAGATAATCCATCCCATTCTAGCTCTCTCTCTCTCTCCTTCTCCCAATATATTGCTCTTTCATCTCTTAATTTTATTTTTTTAGATATCATATATATTCTCTTCAACTATCCTCACAATGAGAAAAGTTTCATGAGTTATAAATATCATCTTTCCATGGAGGAATGTAAGTAGTTGAACCTTAATAAATTCCTTATGATTCCTCTATCCTGTTTGCCCTTTCATGCTTCTCTTGTTTCATATATTTAAAAGTAAAATTTTCTGTTCAGCTCTGGTCTTTTCATCAAGAATGCTTGAAAGTCCTCTATTTCATTAAATATCCATACTTTCCCCTGAAGTATTATAATCTGTTTTGCTGGGTAGGTGATTCTTGGTTTTAATCTGAGCTCTTTTGACCTCCAGAATATCATACTCCAAGTCCTTCGATCCTTTAAGGTAGAAGCCTCTAGATCTTGTGTCATCCTGATTGTATTTTCACAGTATTCAAATTGTTTCTTCCTGACTGCTTGTAATATTTTCTCCTTGACCTGGGAACTCTGGCATTTGGCTATAATATTCCTAGGAGTTTTCTTTGTTTTTTTTTTTTCAAGAAGTGATTGGTAAATTCTTTTAATTTCTATTTTTGCCCTGTGGTTCTGGGGTGGAGGTCTTGGGGTGTGTGACCAGCTTGCCATAGCATGTGGAGGCTTCAGAGAGGGCACCCAACTAATACCTCTGGAAGTTGGGGAAACCCCAGCTTTTGGGACAAAAGCTCCCCTGGCTGGTGGCAGAGTCCTGCTGTGGCAACAAGCCCAAAAGTCAATTAATTGAGAGGCAACATGATGAGGCAAAGGGAGCAAAACAAATAGAAGAATTCAACATTAGACTCCTTTTGGGGGACAAAAAGGATCAAAGCATGGAACAGGAGGAAGACAATGAAGTCAGAATTCAGCACCAAAAGCTTCAAAGGGAAATATGAGCTGGTTACACGCCATACAGGAACTTAAGAAGCAGATAAGAGAAGTGGAGGAAAAATTGGGACGAGAAATGAGAACGATGCAAGAAAATTATGAAATGAGAGTCAACAGCCTGACTGAGGAAAATAAAAACTTAAAATAGACTAACTCAAATGGTAAAAGAGGCTCAAAAAGGCCATGAGGAGAAGAATGCCTTAAAAACCCAAATTTGCCAGGTGGAAAAAGGCTCTCAAAAGCTCATTGAGGAGAATCATTCCTTCAGAATTAGATTGGAGCAAATGGAAGCTAGTGATTTTATGAGAAATCAAAATGTTGTTAAACAGATCCAAACAAATGAAAAATAGAAGGCAATGTGAAATATCTCATTGAAGAAACCACTGACCTGGAAAATAGATCCAGGAGAGAGAATTTTAAAAATTGGACTACCTGAAAGCCATGATCAAAAAAAAAACCTGGAAATCATCCTTCAAGAAATTCTCAAGGAAAATTGCCCTGATGTTATAGAACCAAAGGGCAAAATAGAGATTGAAAGAATCCACCAATCACCTACTGAAAAAGATCCCCCCCAAAAAATCCTAGGAATTTTATTATATCTAGGTTCTGAAAGTCCCACATCAAGGAGAGAATATTACAAGCAGCCAGGAAGAAACAATTTGAATATTGTGGAAACACAATCAGGATAACACAGGATCTGGCAGCTTCTACACTGAGGGATTGAAGGGCCTAGAATATGATCTTACAGAGGTCAAAGGAGTTGGTATTAAAACCAAGAATCACCTATCCAGCAAAACTGGGTATTATATTCAGGGGGAAATATGGTTATTCATTGGAATAGAGGACTTTCTATCCTTGATGAAAAAACCAGAGTTGAGTAGAAAATTTGACATTCATATAGAAGAAGTAAGAGAAGCATGAGAAGGTGAACAGGGAAAAGAAATCATAAGAAACCTATAAAAGTTGAATTATTTACATTCTTACATGGAAAAAAATGATAATGATAACTGATGAAACTTTTCTCACTTTGAAAATTGTTGAAGGGGAATGAGATTATATATATATATGTATATATCAGAGGGTATATGGGCATATGAATACATATGTGAATGTGTTTATATATATTTTACAGTTATACATAGAGAGCACAGGATCAGTCTAATAGGAAGGGATGATACTTAAAAGGTGAAATCAAGAGGTAAGAGAGGAATATAACGAGAGGAGATGGGGAGAGACAGAATGGCATAAACCATCACATATAGAAGAGGCAAGGGGAAATGGGTACAATGGAAGGGAAGAAGAGGAAGGCAAAAGAGAATAGGTCAACCTTATTCTCATTGAATTTGGCTCAGGGAGGGAATGACATACACACTAAATAAGTTATCTCACCCTACAGGAGAGTAGGGGGGAAGGGGATGAGAGGGGGATTATGGAAGGGAGTACAGGCTTGGGGGTAGGGAATTTGGAAGTACCCACTTTTGAAAATGGACAGGATCAAAGTAGAGAATAGAACAAGTGGGGGTGGGATAGGATAGAGGGAAATATATTCAGTCTTTCACAATATATCCACTATGGAAATGTTTTTGCATAGCTACACATGTGCAACCTATGTTGAATTGCTTATCTTTCCAGTAAAGGTAGGTGATAAGGGAGGCAGGGAAATAATCTGGAATTCAAAGTTTTAAAATCAAATGTCCATATGTATATATATAAAATCTGGCAGTATATATATACTATTATTACTATTACTTTACATGCAAGTGGGATAGGTTGGGATAAGAGGGAGGGAAATATAATCAGTTTTCACAATATATCTACTATGATAATGTTTTGCATTAGCTACATATGTACAACCTATATTGAATTCCTTATCTTCCCAGTAAGGGTGGGTGACAAGGGAGGAAGCGAATCTGGAATTCAAAGTTTTAAAACCAAATGTTTAAAAATACATATATTATTATTATTATTAATATTAACACTATTTTTAATATAACTGAGAAATAAGATATACAGGCACTGGGGCATGGAGATCCACCATGCCCTCCTGGAAAAGTCAAAGGGGGTATGAGGGAAGATAGGGCGTATAGCAGATTGGAGGAGGGGATATCCGGTGGGACCACTATTTTGGCGAGGTGGTAGGGGAAAAACGGGGAGAAAATTTGTAACTCAAAATCTGGCAGAAATGAATAATTGAAACTAGAAATTAATAAATCATTTAAAAATAATAATAATAATTCTAAAATTCTCCCTCCTGTATTTAATTTCCAGGTCAGTGGTTTTTCCATTGAGCTATTTCACATTGCCTTCTATTTTTTCATTCATTTGGATTTGTTGTATCTTGTAGCATTTGTTGTATCTTTTGTAGTATCTTGATTTCTCATAAAGTCATTCAGTTCCATTTCCTCCAATCTAATTTTGAAGGAATTATTTTCTTCAGTGAACTTTGAAATTCCATTTCTATCTGGCCAATTTTACTTTTTAAGGCATTCTTTTCTTTGTTGGCTTTTTGGGCCTCTTTTTCCATTTGAGTTAGTCTATTTTTAAGGTGTTATTCAATATTTTGGGGGGTCTCCTTTAGCATTCTGTTGACTTCCTTTTCATTATTTTCTTGCATCATTCTCATTTCTCTTCCCAATTTTTCTTCTACTTCTCTTACTTGATTTTCAAAATCCTTTTTGACCTCCTCTATAGCCTGCAACCAGTTCGTATTTTTCTTGGAGTCTTTTGATGCAGGAGTTTTGACTTTGTTGTCTTCTTCTGGTTACATGTTTTGATCATCTTTGTCACCAAAAAACAATTCCATAGTTTGATTTCTCTTCCTCTGTTTGCTCATCTTGCCAGACAATTACTTGACTTTTGAGCCCTTTGCCATGGTAGAAATATGCTTCCAGAGTGGAGAGTACTGTGTCCCAAATTTCTGGGAATTCATGCAGCTGTTGTTAGAACTTCTTCTAGGCATCTACCTCAGAACTGTGAGGAAGACTGCCTTTCTACATCCTCAACAAGTTCTACCATAGTAATGCTCCTCACTCCAGGACCTCCACCTAAGTCTACAGCCTAGATCCAAACAGGGTAAAACAAGAGACTCCTGACTCAGTCCCTATGAATAGATTCCAACAATTGCTCTCTAGACATCCACTCATTACCTCCAATATTTGTGGGCCTAGAGCTCCAGAAGCTGCCACAAGGACAACCACAGTGAGTTCCACCTCTGCTGCCCCAGGGGTCAGCAACCGGATGATGCTCTTCTCTCACCCAGTCCCCCACTGACTTTTTACTTTCTCTTTTGTGTTTATTGGTTGAGAAGCTTGGAAACTGCCACAGCTGCCAGTGATTGACTCTCATGATACCTGGTTTGGCCAGTCTGTGTCACTGCTCTGGGACTGTGCAGCCTACAGGGGTCTGTGCTACACTCCCAGCCCCATGTGATAAACCCTTCCTGTCAGCCTTCCAGGCTGCCATCAGCAGGAGATTTGTTTCTCTCTGTCACTTTTTGGGTTCTGTAGCACTAAAATTTGTAGAGTTATCTTTTTACAAATAATGGAGGTGATTGCAGCAGGAGCTGAAGTAAGTTTCTGCTTTTACTCTGCCATCTTTCATCTGCTCCCCCAAATTACTTTTAATTTAAAATCCTGAAGTTTATAATTCTGACTAATCTCACATGTCTCATTCCCTCAGTCCTTTGTATATTCCTCTTACCTTCTTTAACTCCAGTGCCTCTTATTCTTCCCTTTCCCTTCACCCCTCTATGTACCTTTTCTTTAGTCTTTCCTCCTCTCCTAATTCCTCTGCCCCTCTGTTCATTTATTTGGGTCTTATGTTTTAATTTATTTGCATGTCTATGCAGAAATAGAGGAAGCATTTATGATTATTTCAATGAAGAATTCCAAGTATAGTTAGTCCTGCCATCAATATGGATCAATTCAAAACTAATCTATGATCTTGTACATCATAGATTTAGAGCTCAAAGGTATTGTAGAGATCTTCTATTCCAAAACCTCATTTCATAAATAAGGAAAAAGAAACCCCAAAGGTAAACTACTTCTCCACTGTTCACACAGGTACTAAGTAGAAAAAGACCAGATTTGATTATAGGTCCTCTGGTTCTAAATTCAGTGGTTTTTCTGTCACAAGAGGATGAAATATGAAAATAACCCTTAGGAAGTTTATTAAACACAAAGAAGGGGGAAGAGGAAAGAAATAAACAGTTATATACTGCCTACTATGTTCCAGGCACTGTGCTAAATGCTTTACAAATATTGTCTCATTTGATCCATGTAAGATTAGTACTATTATTTTCCCCATTTTATACTGGTGAAAATTAGGCAAACACTTGCTCGTGCTCAGGCAGTTAGTAAGTGTCTGAAACTAAATTTAACTCAGGTCTTCCTGGCTTAGCATTCTTTCTGCTATGCTACCTAACTGCTTACAAAGTTTAAAAGAATTGCCCAAGGTCACAAAACTAGTGCTAGGGAATAGAATTTTACTAAGCCTTTACTAACTCCAAGCCCAACATCCTATCCACTATTCTTCGCTGTCTCTTCTATATAATTCTGTAATTTATATAATTATTTAAGAGCTTACAATCATAGAACATCAAAGTTGCATTAGTCCTCAGAGTTCTAATCATCTCTGTGTAAATGGTTTGTATATAAAATCATAGATTCCTGAACTACTATCACATTGAACTAATGTTCAGCTTCCTACTGGGCATGTCAAACTAGATATTCCATAGACAATTCATATACAATATCTCCAGAATAGAATAATTATCTTCCGCAAAATACTCATCCTATTTTCAAATTTCCCTGTTATTTTCAAGGGAGTCAGCATTCTCTCAGTCATGCAGTCCCTTCATTTCAGTATTAACCTGAACTTCTCACTGTCATCTGACATAGCCAATCCATGCCAGATATTCTCATTTCTTCCTTTACATATCATACAAATATGCTTTTTGCTCTGATCATATAGGTACAGCCCTACAATCTATCATCTCTTGCATAGACTATTTCAGTAGACTTCTCATTATTCTGCCTTCTTCAACTCTCTCTCATCATGCTAATCTATCCTTTACTCTGCTGCCAAGTTGATTTTTTGAAAGTCTAAGTGTGTAATAATGAAACTTCTGATTCCAAGGGCTCCCTCTTACTTCTGAGATAAAATACAAAATCCTGTTACGCACTTTAAGTTCTTTATAACTACACCTTTGTTTCCCTTTTGTCCTCATCATTAATTTCCTACCAAGCACTACACTGGACTAATTGTAGTCATTTCTCAAATGAAACACTTCTTTCTCCATCTCCATGACTTTGTACTTGCCATGCCAGGATTTACTGCCCACTTGCCTCCATCTCTTAATTTTCCTGCATCACTTCATGGCTGTGCTCCATTTCCACCTTCTGCAGAAAACCCCCAACTCCTAATGCCTTCCCCTTTCAGGTTATATCCATATATCTCCATAATTCTTGTATATATCTAGTTTCTTAAATGTTTTCTTTCACATTAAGTATGTAAGAAGTCACTGGTTCTTCCTTTTCTTTGTATCCCCAGTGCTTGGAACAATACCTCCCATGTTGGTGTTTGGTTGTTTGTGACCCTGTGGACCATACTGTCCATGGAGTTTACTTAGCAAAGATGCTAGAGAGATTTGTCATTTCCTTTTCCAGTGGATTAAGGCAAACAGAGTTTAAGTGACATACCCAGGATCACATAGCTATTAAGTGTCTGAGGTCAGATTTGAATTGAGGTCTTCCTAGCTTTGGCCCAGAATTCTATCTACTGAGTTACCTAGCTGGTTTCTATCTCCCATGTAGTAGTACTTAATAAGTTCTTATTGAATAACAGCCTGGCTGACTAGTACAATATACTTACATCATAGATGAGGAAACTAAAAACTCAGTAGATTAAGAGAATTGTGCAGGTCATGAGGATCCCATATGTTTTCCTCTTATCTATAGTGTATTTTGTCAGATTTCATGGAAAGTATGATATAACAATAATTTATTTGAACTATCAATAATTAAAGCAAGTGAAATGTTAAAATACTTAACTAATTCCTAATCATAATAAGAAGGGGGAATAATACCTCTAATTAATAATAATAATAGCAACAGAAACAATAATAGCTACCATTAACTTCCTATGGCACTTACCATATGCAAGGAACTGTCCAAAGTACTTCACAATTATTATTTCAATTGGAATTCACAATTACCTCGGGAGAAAGCTGCTATTTACAGATGTTGAAGCTGAGGCAAATGGAGGTTGAATGCCTTGTTCAGAGTCCCACAGCTAGTAAGTATGTCTGAGTCTGAATTTGAACTAACATCTGCCTGACTCCAGATCTGCTACTGGTATTTTACAAAGCCACCTAGATGCCCAAATGTCTTTTAAGTCAGTGTGGAGGAAATATTATGATATAGGTAAAATTAAGAACCATTTTGGTTGCCACTAAGGTATGATGTATGAGAATTGGTATTTCATGACTATTAATAGACTTCTTTACTCCATTTTCTTCTATTAATCTTCTCACCTATCTGTAATACACATTTTATATATTTTTCAATATCCTGTAAAAATGCTTGCTTTTCTTGTGATTTTGACTTATCCTTGTATTAAATTTCTACCCGCTTTATAAAAACCCCAGAAGACTGGACACACATGTCATCAAAGATAATAATACATCAAGCAAAATTATACTATATGCTTCCATTTTCTGAGCTCAAAAGCAGATTAGTTGATCTGTCCCTGGTAAATTAGTGTCAGCCACTGCTGTGCAGCAGTAGACACATAGACATTGCTAATAAATAAGCACAGATCCCTTAGTGGGCTTTAGGGATACAGTAGAGAAATTAAGACAAAATAATGATTTGCATGCATTGCTGGAGAGCTCTTTTCTTGATATTCCTTGCAGTAGATCAATCATATAAATTAACTTTTTTTTCCTGATCTGGCAACAAATTCTAAAGACTCATATGGTCATTAGTGAGCAAGAAATCTAATTCAAAATTTATGATTGAAATAGAAATTTGAAGCTGGCAGAATTTGGCCGTCTTTTGGAAAGTTACAGAGTATATTATGTTAGATGTATGAACAATTATGTTGACCAATGAGAATGAGCAATGAAGAAATCATTAGTGACATTGGAAAGAGTATTTTCAAGAGAATAAGAGTAGAAGCCAGAATGTAGAGATGATTAATCAGTTAGAAGAGGAATAGAAAGCATAGATAAGTCTATAAATTTATAAGAAAGTGGAGGGAACAGAAAATGTTTGCTACAGTGTATAATATAATCAATAAAGGATTGTGATTTTTTTACCTTTTAGGTAAAGGGAGAGGAGAAAAGAGAGAAAGACAGAGAGGGAAAAGGAGCAAGTAGATAGAGGCAGAGACAGAATCAGAGATAGAGACATAGACACAGAGGCATACAGAGATAGAGAAAAACAAACAGATAGAAACAGAGACAGATAAACACAGAGACAGATAAACAAAAGGCTAGAGTGAGAGATCTACAAAATCAAGTTTCTTTGTGAAACTAGAGAGGATTTATGACACAAGTGAAGTCTTTGCAAGACGAACAGCTACCTCAGACCATCCTTCCATGAAATTATTGTGGATTAAACAAATAATATGAATATCTGTAATGGAACTGCAAATTTAAAGATCTTCCCTGCCCCTAGCCTAAGTGCACCTGGAGTCTATGGTGGGAGGCTTGTTTTTCAGGAAAGCCCACACCTTGATACTTTGTGATTGGGCAGTGGGTCAAGAAGTTTGTTACATTGTCTGAGCCAAGAGAACGCTATACAAACCCTGATGGGAGGCTTTGCTTTGGGGCTTACTTTGCAAGTGTGTGATTTGCCCAGATGAGACTCTGGGCAGCCGTTGAGAGGCCCCTGGCTTTGAAAACTCAGATGTTGATGCTTCCCTCTCTGGTAACTGTGATTTTGGTATTGATAATGGTTGGACAGTTTCGAAGCTTGTCTGTTTGATATGTCTGTATACTCTGAAGTTTGGGTTGCTGACCTTTTCCCCCTGAACTAGGTAATATATGTTTGTTTGATTAAAATGAGCTTGTTAAACTGATTTTGAGTTGCTTTTCTTCTGAAAAGCGGATCTAATATCCTGTGTTGGCAGCCACCCTGGGGATGTTGGGGTGCTTGCCGCTACAATATCTGATTTGGGATTTGTGAAAATTGTTTCCTAACTTTCCAAAAACCAAACAAAAATGATCTTTCACTTAGAGAGGTTATTTCAGATCTAGGAAATAAAATAAATCTCATTCTATCTTATACTTCTGTAAAGGTGGAATTTCTTTGAGATCACTAAATAATTTGTAAATTGTCTACATCTTATTAAAATGAGAATATATGTATTTTAGATTATTTTTATCAAAGACAGATGTGATGTAATTCTGAGGACTCATATTTTGGTGCCAAACAATTGGTAATCATATAGTCAATGAAAAAGTTGTAGTATATGAATAGCAAGTGGATTTCAGAAAAATCTAAACTTACATGAACTGATACTGCGTGATGTGAACAGAACCAGGAGAACATTGTACACAGTAACAACAACTTTGTGAGATGAACAACTATGATACACATAGCTCTTCTCAGTAATAAAATGATCCAAGAGAATTCCAGAAGACTCTTGATGGGAAATGTTATCCACATCTAGAGAAAGAATTATGGAGTCTTAATGCAGATTGAAGCATTTTCACTGTTTTGGTTGTTTGTTTTTTTTCTTTCTTGTGGTTTTTCCCTTTTGTTCTGATTCTTTTTTCACATGACTAATGTGGAAATATGTTTAACATGATTGTACCTGTATAAATAACCTTAAACACACACACAAACACACACACATATATATATATATATACATACACACACACACAGACATATATATATATATATATATATGGCCAAGGTTAAACAGAATTTTATTTTACCTACATTTGGGGTTACTGCCAGGTTTCTTTAATTAAAAGAATATGAAATAAATATTTTGGATGATTCTTTTAAGTTGTATAATTAGTAATGAAACTGTTAACATGCTAAATAGGAACCAACAAAACAACACTATATCATTTGAACTTAATCATACTTTTTGTCACAATATTTCAATGCAGTCCTGGAAATGGCTTTATTTTTAGAGAAGAAAAATAAAGCTAGAGGAATGTGTGGTTTCTTCCTTTCAGAAAACTTAGCTCTTTTAAGATTGATCAAAGGAAGATCTACTTTTTAAGAAAAATTATTATCTTACTGTCATGAAATTTGTTCCAGACATTGTTCTTTAAAAGCAAGTCTGCTAAGATGTGTTTCTGTCAGCACTCCATAGAGAATGTTTTGGTGTCTTCATATACAGCAAACTCTTCCCAATACTTCCCAATACTAAATACAGAATGACAGATCTTCTAAAAATATATGTGAAAAATTATAACAGAAAATTTTTAATAGAGTTATAAGAAGTAACTCCAAGGAAATAAATTTGTTGCCATAAAACATTGGTTTATTTTTCTTTTTTCTAGAATTTTTTTTTTTTTTGCTTTTTGGAGGGAAATTGGGGTTAAGTAACTTGCCCAAGGTTACATGGCTAGATTTTTGTTTTGTATGTGCATTAAGTGTCTGAGGCCGGATCTGAACTCAGGTCCTTCTGACTCCAGGGCCAACTCTCTACTCACTGTGCCACCTAGCTGCCCCTCTTCTAGATTTTTTTAAGCAGAAATCTTATAATTTTAAGTTCTGGTGGATTAACTAATAGTAGCATGTTGGTATTAGTAAGAAATTGGTTCATGCATGAAGCCTGTGATATGTCAATTAGTACAATGCAGAATATGATAACTGTGGAGTCTGAGGACCTGGGTTTAAATCCCACTTCTCATGCTTGTTTATTGTATGGTTGGACCTGGGTTAAAATCCTGCTTCTGATTCTTATTTATTGTATGGTTGGGGGTAACATTTCTGGCCTTAATTTTCTCAACTGTCAGTTGAAGGAGTTGGACTAAATATTCTGCAGTCCCTTTTACCTTTAAATATATCATCCTTTGACCCTAAGGCTGTTTCATATAAGAAGTCTATTATATGCCCATGTGGTATATTTGAATGAACAGTTACTCTAAAACTTGGGGACCTGGGTTCAAATCCTACTTGTTATTCCCTATATGGCTGTAACCAAGTAATGTAACCTCCCTGGACCTCAATCTCATCTATAAAATGAGAGGTTTGGATTAGCTGGCCTTCAAGGTCTCTTCTAGCTCTACATATGTGATCAAGTATCCTACATACTTGAATGTGCCACCAATACTGAACTCTGTAATGTTAAGACAATATTCAAGAAAAAAGGGAATATAGTACATCATCCCTATTTTGAAGAATTTTACAACCAGTTGGGAAGATCAATCACATAAATACAAGACCTAACATAATGGATTACAGAGTATAAACTCAATCAATATTATTGAATTGAACTTTATTGAATATGTGTCAAACAATGGAAGAGTCTTTTTTACAATGCTTTTTTTTGCACTTTAAAAATATTTTAATGGGTCCATTATCTCATCAGAATTAAGCATTCCTCCTCTTAGAAAAATCATATGCTCTCTTATTCTGTCTTATTTGTATTTATCTCTTTCTATGATATTCCATAGAAGATTTACCCAGAGGCTTTCTTCTCCTATTTTAATATTTCATAGATATCACTATAATACTTAAGCTGTCAATCTATTATCCTTTCACTCTTGCTTTGTGCCTAGTTTCATGAGAATCACAATGCCTGGCACTTAGGATTTGGTTACTAAGTGTTTGTTGATTCATTGATTGATATGTCAATTAATCAGCCTTCCTCTTTTCTAGTCCCACATATACTTGAATCAGGCCACTTCTTCATCACCCCCAGCATCCATATAGAACGAGTTTATCTTTTGCTTCATTTGTAACATTTCAATTTATCACAAACAAAAGCATCCTGAAATAGTACAACCTCATTCTCTTTTTCATATGAAACACAGAAACAGGAACACCTATGGCCAGTTGCCAATGATTAATTTGGATGAAGTAGTTGTGAAGGTAGAGGTTACTTCTTCCACTTATGAGTTTATGAGGTATTTCTAGTTAAAGTAAAAAGAGTGTGTTAAGCAGAATCCTGATTCTTTGATATTACTAAAGGCTTTAAAAGCTATTTTCAAGAGCATTTTTATATAAAGTCTAACATAACATAATATAAAAAGTCTAAAATAATAGTATGAAGGAAAGATTATTAAAAACATGAAAATCTTTAAGCATCCATGAGCCTAGACACATATAATATATTTGGTTAGTAGGTTCTTCAGTTTTAGTAAAAAAGATTTCTCTCTCTCTTTTAAAGCTTTTGTTGCAAGGGCAGCATCACTGGATAGAGGAATAGAAGGAGGGATACTTTCAGGAATTAATGTGGCATAAAAAACCAAAATTTTCTATAAAATTAAATATTTTAAAAAGAAAGTTTCCATGAGATCTACTCATTTAATTTTCTTATAAGATAATCATGACAGTAGCACAAGGAGAACCCACATTAGGCCACAGAGATCTATCACAGGAAACTCGAGCATTCTGGGACTTGTTTTCACTCTATTCCATTTGGATATGGCTAAAGGTCCTTTGCTTAGACATATATTAGGTTCATTTTTCATAAAACCTTATTCAGTTATAAAAAATTAAAATGAGAGGTTTCTGCCTACCATGATTGTTTACATCAATAAATTGGACCATTTGGGTCAATAGTAAATGTTTTCTTTTAATATCCATAAAGTTTTAAGTGTAAAATTATAAGAAAGACAGAAGCAGAAGCAATATGAGAAAAGGATAGGAACTGAATCTGTGATTTCATTCAGAGTACACTAGATACAGTAGACTTGTAAGTAGACCTATTTGGTAAATATATGTCAGATAGAATTAAATGAGCTTTAGCAATTACTGTAATTGGCTGGTTCAAAAATATAGTTGGGGGAAATGGAAAAAAAAACCATTACACTGCTTGTTCAATAGCAACTATATGTTCTCAGAAAAAAATGAAACACATGTTCTGACATTATTTACAAACCCCTCTTAATTCTAATGCATTATTTTAATTATTCCCTTTTATACTAAATATAGTTTGTAAATATGTGTTTGTTTGTTGTCTTCCCAATTAGATTATGAAAGTTATGAGGATAGGTACTGTACTTGTGCTTCTTTTTGTTAAAGCAATTGGGGTTAAGTAACTTGCTCAAGGTTACACAGCAAGTCATTATTTATGTGTGGGTGCTCATTTTCTGAGGCTGGAACTGATTCCAGGTCCTCCTGACTCCAGGGCCTTGTGCTTCTTTTTGTATCCTCAGTGCTTAGCATATACTTGGCTGTAGTGCCAATTCAATATTCATAGTACCAGTGGTGACTGTAAATATGCTGGCAAAGTATTCAATCTCAAATATATACCATATTCTTCATGGAGAAGGCAGAAGCAAAACATTTATTCAGACACCAGAAAACCAAATCTCAAAATCAGAAAGCCAAATACATCATCGGAACAAAGAAGTAAAAATACCATAGCACAGCATGAAGCCATACCATCCTTTACCCTTCCCACAATCAAACATTTACTCACAAGCCTAGCTCTCTCCCTGGGTGTGTCCTCTCCTCTTTCCAACTCTAACTGTTCTGACTCCCAGCTTCCTGTGGACTCTGCTCCATCCTTCAGCAAACTCCTCCCACTACAGGCTTCATGTGATTACATTCAACCTATTAGAAGGCAGGGAAAATCTTCAAATCAGGGAAGGTCTTCAAATTCACTTAGGCTTATTAAGGGGCAGGGAAGATCTTCAAATTACCATTACCATTACATTCAGCTACAAGATTTTTCATGTCTCTTACATAACAAAAATACGGTAACAAAACATTTCATTACAGAGGTTAATGGGAGTTTAAGGGTAACTGGTGTCAGAACTCACAAGAATATAACAGAGATAACATAAAATAAGCACATAAAATAATATCTTGGGGTGGAGACTTGAGCACAAGTACCAGGATCATTCACACCTTGAATGAATGGGACTCAAAATCTTGGGGTAGGGCGGAGCCAAGATGGCAGAGTAGAAACAGCACGTCCAAGCCACTCTCCCTTCATACTACCTCCAAACTATGTAAAAGGGGACTCTGAATAACTTCTGGAGTCCCAGCACCCACAGAATGACACAGAGAAGCTAACCTCCCACTGAGGACAGCACAGCAGCCCTGCAGGAAGGACCAGCACAGTGCTCTGGGAGCTGGCAGCACAGCATGCAGTGCATGGGGAGCTGAGCACAGGTCCACCTGAGTCATGGTTTTAGCCCCAGGGCAGCAGGGCCAGCAGCCAGCTGGAGGGACCCCAGAACACCAGCAGCTGTGGCGATTCCAGAATTATCAACATAGACATGCCTAGGACAAAGTGAGAGGTTAGTGCCCTATGGACATTGGGACCAGTATTTGGGGAACGCGTGGGCTTCCTCCCCTGGGGGCTAGAAGCCGCTGAGGAGACACGCCATTTTGTAGCTTTCAGAGGCAGCTCCAGCTCCTGCAAACTGTAGGGATATCCAGCGATCAGTCTTGGGGGGTAATCACTCTTGCTTGAACCTCCCTGGATCTGGATTGTGATCTGGGGTGGAGGTCATGGGTGGGTTTCCAGCTTGCCAGAAACAGAAGTTGGCCTCCCCCACATGTTCGGGACGAAAGTTCCTGTCTGGCGCCAGGCCATACTGTGGCAACAAGCCCAAAGGTCAAGTAATTAAGTGGCAACATGCCAAGGCAAAGGAAATAAATTAAACAGAAAAATGTAACCTTAGGCTCCTACTTTGGGGGCAAAGAAGATCAAAGCATAGAGTGAGAGGTGGGCTGTGAGGTCAGAAGTCCTGCTCCAAAAGCCCCAGGGGAAAACATGAGCAGGTTGCAGGCCATAGAGGACCTTAAGAAGGACTTTAAAAATCAAATAAGAGAAGTGGAGGAAAAATTGGAAAGAGAAATGAGAAGGATGCAGGAAAAGTATGAAATGAGGGTCAACAGCCTGACTGAGGAAAACAACACCTTAAAAAATAGACTAACTAAAATGGCAAAGGAGGCCCAAAAGAGCAATGAGGAGAAGAATGCCTTAAAAAGTCGATTTTGCCAGATGGAAAAAGGATCTCAAAAGTTAACTGAGGAGATTCATTCCTTCAGAGTTAGACTGGAGCAAATGGAAGCTAGAGACTTTATAAGAAATCAAGATTATTTTAAGCAGATCCAAACAAATGAAAGAATAGAAGGCAATGTGAAATATCTCATGGGAAAAACCACTGACCTGGAAAACAGATCCAGGAGAGACAATTTAAAAATTTGATCACGAAAGCCGTGAACAAAGAAAGAACCTAGAAATCACCCTTCAAGAAATTCTCAAGAAAAATTGCCCTAATGTTTTAGATAGGCAAAATAGAGGTTGAAAGAATCCACCAATCACCTCCTGAAAAAGATCCCAAAAGGAAAACTCCCGGGAATATTATAGCCAGGTTCCAGAATCCTCAGATCAAGGAGAAAATACTACAAGCAGCCAGGAAGAAACAATTTCAATATTGTGGAAACACAATCAGAATAGCACAGGACCTGGCAGCTTCTACACTGAGGGATTGAAGGGCATGGAATACGATATTCCAGAGGGCACAAGAGCTGGGAATGAACCCAAGGGTCACCTACCCAGCAAGACTGAGTATTTTGTTTCAGGGGAAAATATGGTCATTCAGTGGAATAGAGGACTTTCAAGCATTCTTGAGGAAAAAACCAGAATTGAATAGAAAATTTGACATCCAGACACAAGAAGCAAGAGATACCTGAGAAGGTAATCAGGGAAAAGAAATCAAAAGGAACTTATCAAATTTGAACTATTTACACTCCTATATGGAAAAACAATAACTGTGACTGATGAAACCTTTCTCAGTATGAAAATAATGGAAGAAGGGTGTATGGTCATATGACTACATAGGTGAATGTGTGTATATATGTTTACAGTTATACATGGATAGAGGGCATAGGTTGAATTTGTGGAATAGGGAAGGGAGAATACTCAAGGGATGAAATTATGAGGTGAGAGAGGAAAGTGGCAAGAGGAGATGGAGAGAGACAGAGTAGGGTAAACTATCTCATGTAGAAGAAGCAAGGGGTAGTGGTTGCAAGGGAGGGGAAGAATAGGAAGGCAAAAAGGCAAAACCACATTCTCATTGAATTTGGTTCAGGGAGAGAATGACATACATACTAAATGGGACATCTCAACCAGCAGCAGAATAGGGGGAAGGGGGATGAGAAGAGGGATGATGGATGGGAGGGCATCCTTGGGGGGAGGGGAGGTTGGAAGTACCCACTATAGAATAGGGACAGGATCAAGTAGGGAATGGACCAGGTGGGGGGTGGGATCATTGGGAGGGAATTATAAGTAGCCTTGTACAATATATCTACTATGGTAATGTTTTGCATAGGAGACATGTACAACATATACTGAATTACTTATCTTCCCAGATGGAATGGGTGACAAGAGAGGAAAAAATATTTTATAAAAAAAAAACAAAAAAAAAGAAAACTGAGGCCCAGAAATGTTTGACAACTTTCCCAAGATCACAACAATATTAAGTGAACGGGTTCAGAATTTGAACGCAGACCCTATGACTCCAAATTCAATGTTCTTTGCTCTTTACCTTGTATGCATCGTCCTTAACTGCTTTCTTTCCTTCACATCCCACATCCAAGCAGTCACCAAAATTTATTGATTCTTCCTTCCAAATTCAGCTCACATTTGTCCTTTCTTTTCCATCCCCACTGTTGACCTGTTACTTTATGGTATCCTTGTTGGGAAAGATTGAAGGCAAAAGAAAAAGGGGAAGTCAGCGGATGAGATGGATAGATAGTGTCATAGAAGCAATGAACATGAGCCTGGACAGACTTTGGGAGATAGTGGAGGGCAGAAGGGCCTGGTGTGCTATAGTTTAAGGGGTAATGAAGAGTCAGACATGACTGAATAACAATAATACCTTTGACTTGAAGTTTCAAAGTAGTCTCCTAGCCAACCTCCCCACCTACAGTGTTTTAATCCATTCTTTACATCATTGCCAGAATAATTTTGCTACAGCACAGAGCCAATCTTATCATTTTCCTTTTCAAAAAGCCAGTAGCTCCTCATTGCCAACCAGATAAAGAAGGCGGCTCTAAATAAGCTTCCCACTGAATTATCTTTCAGTCTTATCTCACACTACTTTGTTCATGCTCCAGCCAAATCTACTTGGGATTTCTCAAATGTGCTTTAGGTTTTCCTATAATCATGGATATGCCTGAAATTCCTTCCCTCCCACTTTTGATATAAAAATCCTACCCATCCTTTAAGGCCCAACTCAAAGGCCACCTTTTCCCCATAAATTCTTCTGATCATTCCAGTCAGTGTAATTTTTGTTTAGGGAATTTTTAGATTTTAAGTGTTGGAACTTGAATAATTCTTAATATAAAGGATTTCTTTTAATAGCACCTGGCAGAATTATTTCTCCCTTTTTCTGACTCCCGAGTCACTGATGACCTAGTGAAGAAACCTGTAAATGAATGTGTACAACAACGATGTGTAGATATTAATTAAAGAGTGTAGGATGACTAGAGTGGTAAAAAAAAAAAAAAGATCTTGGGGTAAGGGGTGAAGGTCTCTTGTCCATAGCTACTTCCTGTAGAAATTGGATGTAGAGCTGTCTCTGCCGCAATAGGTCCCATTTGAGAGATTAGTTCTTTAGCAGGCATCTGGAGCTTGGTTGACGCCAGGTCTAGGGGTGGTACATCACAGTGATGGACACGGTGTGGCGTCTAGCTTAAGCAATAAGGAATCTGCAGATAAGCTTGCAGGAGACAAATCTCACAAACAAGTTTAACAGACATAAAGTAAAAAAGAAACAGATATAGGGTCAGTCATTCTTCTGGAGTCCATGTACCCACTGTAGTAATCTCAATCACAGTACATTATACAAGTTAAGGGTACAACTTGGTGATCATCTTCTCCTGAATAAGCAATGGTTAAAGTATTTGATGTGTTTTTCCTATATATGGTCAAATTGATATGGGGTCTGTAATCTCCTCTGTGTATTTCCTTAATCTGGGCAGGGACTTGGCCAATTTCTTATTTTTTTCCAGAGGGTGTGACAAGTTTGGATACAAGGATTCAGAAGGATCTGTAAAGGTGGTCCTAACTTCTCTATTCTGTCTAATATTAAACCCCCTTTCTTGATACATTTTATGTTCATTGATACAATTTGTGTTCATTAGTTGGAATATCATTAATTCTTCCAAAATCAACCCCTACTTTCTTTTTTTAAAAGCAATTGGGGTTAAGTAACTTGCTCAAGGTTACACATCTAGTCATTATTTACGTGTTGGGTGCTCATTTTCTCATTTGATCTCGGGTCATCCCAACTCCGAGGCTGGTGCTCTTACTCACTGCGCCACCTAGCCTCCCCTCAACCCCTACTTTCAACAGAGCAGAAAACAGTTCTTTTCTTGTCAATCTATTCTGACTTTGAATCCACTGACCATTTACTCTTCTCTCTAGGGGAAAATTATCTTTTCCCCATTCTCCAAAACTATGAAATCTTATCCAGCACCTTCAAAAGCGGATACCCTATTTCCCCAATTAGTAGAGTCAGAAGTAGGTACTTATAAGCAGGAGGAGCTGTCTTCACTATCATATTTCTATGAGAAACTGCTAAGGAGGTATCATGATATGCATTTGCATCTCCAACCATAACGGCAGTTTTCATTACTTGTTTCTTTAACTTTCTCATATATTCTCTCAGCAAATACCAGGGCCTCTCTCCATTAGGCCACATAGAATAAGTGGGATACATTTTATTGCATCCTTAGAGAGCTAAAGCTAACAGACTGGTTGTGTTGTTATCTCTTTGAATATGGTAATCTCTAAAAGTTTGCTGGAAAAAAAGGTCAAAAGTTTGCTGGATTCACTGGACTGTTGCTTGGAATCACAGATATGCAGCTGTCTGCTCCTGTTCCATATTGCAGCTCACAGGGACTGCTCCACCACAAGCTTTTCACAGTTTCTGTTTCTAGCAAAACAAAGTTCAACAGGGCTACAACAATATTTACACACATTACTGGCACTATCATCTCAGTTCACTTTCTGTCTGATAAATCAACACAAACCAACAGAGTGCTTCTGTCTGACAAAGTAACACAAATGCCTATAAATGTCAAGCAATCCACACTGTCTGCCCATTCACCTCTGGTCCCTTTATCTCAATATCCAAGACACTAATGATTCTTCCATACTTTGAGTGAATCAGTAACCTCCTGCTCAGTGAAACCCTCAATTATCTCCCTGAACTCTGTTTGGCCCCCCAATTCTCCTGCTTTCCTTTTAGCATAGGGCAAACTTCTGCCCTCATAAAGGCCTTTTCATGTAAAATTGCTTCATTTTGCACCCACTCACTCTCCTGGAAGTGATCATCATGGCACCTAGTTTCAGCCTGAGCTACATGCACATACCTCTGGTTAGTTTTTTCACTTTTTCTTAGCTAAATTAACAATTTTTTTCTTCTGCCGCTTGATATCCTCAAGCTTGTTCTTCTAAAGGGGAGCACGAACACTATAACACAGTCAACTACCTTTCCATCTGAATTTTTTCTAATAACAGCTTGTCTCTGCTCTCACATATAATAGAATAAACTGTTAGTAAAACTTACTATACACAATGTAAACTGTTGCCAACAAAGACTTGACACAATCAAAGGCAAGGCTCAAAGGCACTTAATTAGCTAAAACAAGTACCAAAGCACTACTTTGCCATTACAACTGGATATATGGCATCTCTCTTTGACATATGAGCATGAAAAATGAACCATATTTATTTATGTGAGGACATAAGGGAAATATTGTAACCAGTCATCACTAAGCATACCTGGCTACCTAAGCTGCATCTGTACTACATACACAGATACACAGTAATAGATAGATATGATATGTATCAGTAGGTCAATGTTAAAGAATAATTATGATGTCTCATTATTATGATTTTCCATATTCTATGATTTTCCAATTTTGTGACTCCCACTTATCTGTGCCAATATGTTTTTATTGCAACACTGGCTACCTTGATTTGTTCAGTTACTATTTTCTAATGTTTTAGAATTTCCATTAAATTATAATGGTTTAGAGAGGTAATGGGATGTGTTGTCATTGTGCGGATATTTCAATCTGAGAATCAAAGTTGACTCATATTATAGATTCATGTACCATAGTTCAGCAAACTTATTTACACTTTGCAGTCCTTTCTTGGTTTTTATATTCTTGTAGAAATGACACTACAGCATATCTCTTCTATGTGCTTTGTAGTTAAAAGTCCACCTTTAAAGTGGAGGGGGAGCAGAGAATGATACCTTGAACTCACCTACAGGAATATATGGCATTTTATGCCTTATTAAAATTATTTTTTACCTCTTTCCATGAAGCTACTAACTTCTGATAACTCTTGAACTTCATTCAAATCTGGCATATTTAATGTTGTCTTGCTTTACTAAACATATCTGTGTATAATTGTGAATAACTTTAGTTACATAAGCACGTGTATGTGCTAACTTTTCTCCCTATATTTGGGTGCTCTGAATAAAAACCAAGTAGCCCAAGACCAAGATCACACAAGGTGAAATCAATTAAACAAATTTATTCAGACTTCATGTACTTAATTCTGTTGTGGAGATATTTCTTCATTTATTTCTCTTCCCAAGTATCATTAAATATAGTTTTGATTGAAACTGAGTCCTTCCTATGAAATGTAAGGATAGGTGAAATTTAAATGTACTAATTGCTTTCAAATACATTAGCATTCATTCAAGGACATTAATAGTTTAATGATGGCAAAATGTCTTCATTTACATCCTTCAAAACAGAAGTGTAAATAATAACCAAATGACATAGTGTAGTAAAACAAGAAATGGATTTGGGTTAATAGTTGTAGAGAGAACTCAAGCTAATAGCTGACTATAAATTGTTAGCTATTTTGCTATGAGCACAACTTTCCTAACTTCAATTTGTTTGCCTATAAAATGGAGATAAGAATGCTTATACTGTCTACCTGATAGGATTGTGATAAGAATACTATTTTGTGCATTGTAAAGGTATACATAAATATGCTATGTTTTTGTTAATAACTGTTTACCTTAGTTAGGCACAGAGTTGTTATTTGATTTTCTGCTTAGGTATATATTATGTGTGCAGTAAATAATAGGTTCTTTAGGGTCTGAAGTTCTGGATATTTAGTTGGTGACTCCCAAGTAAATACATCTAGTGCTTCTAAAATGGCATTATTGTTGTTGTTATTCATTCATTTCAGGACTGTTCAATTCCTTGTAACCCTATTTGGGATTTTCTTGGCAGAGGTACTGGAGTGGTTTATTACTTCCTTCTCTAGATCATTTTACAACTGAGGAATCTGAGGCAAACAGGGTTAAATAATGATAATGGCCAATGATCACACAGCTAATAAGTATCTGAGGCTAGATTTGAAATCACAAAGGTGAGTCTTCCTTATGGCACGCCCAGCCAGCAGTCTACACTACCTCCGTGGATAGAGTTCTGGGCCTGGAGTCAGAAAGACCCATGTTCAGATATGGCCTCAGATACTCACTAACTGTGTGATCCTTAGCAAGTCACTTAACCCTGTTGGCCTCGATTTCCTCAGGTATAAAATGTTCTGGAAAAGGAAATGGCAAACCACTCCACTCTCTCTGCCAAGAAAACCCTAGTTAGGGTCATGAAGAATCAGGCACAAATGAAAAAAAAAACTACCATAAAAAAGACTTAATAGTACTTCTTAAAATAATATAGAGATTCATTAGTGGAGCTTATTAGGGACACAACCTACAGAAGCAAATGGACTTTCACATTCAATAAACCGAGACCAGTTATTATTCACTAGTCAAGAAAAACTCCTAGGAAAACTGGAAGGCAGTATGCTAGAAATTAAGTTTGAAGACTTCACAGCATATACCTAAATAAGCTCCAAATGGATACATGACAGATAAAAATAGTCATATTATGTGCAAATAAGAAAATCAGGGAAGAAATTAACTTTCAAATCTATGGAGAAGGGAAAAGCTTATCACCAAACAAGATATAGCAAGGATCAAAAGATATAAAAAAAGTTTTGATTACATAAAATTTTAAAGTTTTTGAACGAATGAAATCAAAGTAGCTAAAATTAGAAGGGAAACAGTTAAGTGAGAAAAAATTTCTGCAGCAAGTTTCTCTGCTAAAGGAGTCATTTCCAAGACGTATAAGGAACTGCATCAAATTCATAAGAATAAGAGCCATTCAACAATTAATAAACAATCAAAGGATATGAATATGTAGTTTTCCAAGAAAAAAATTCCAGCTACCATCAATCATTTTTAAATGCTGCAAATAATTAGTAATTAGATAAATACAAATTAAAGCAACCCTGAGACTCAAATTGACATTTATAAATTAACAGAGTTCCAAAAAATGACAAATTCTGAAAGGACTACAGAAAAGTAGTAATATTGATGGACTGTAGGCAGAGCTATGTATTAGTTCAGTCATTCTGGAAAGCAATTTGGAACTATGTCCAAAACCACTCACTCATAGTTATCCCCTTTGATCCAAAGATACCACTATTAAGCCTATGCCCAAAGAGATAAAAGAAAGTAGAAAAGGACCCCCATGTATAAAAATATCTATAAAACTCTTTTTTTGCAGTGGCAAAGAACTGGAAACTAAAGAAGTGACCACTAATTGAGAATGGTTGAATGAATTATGGTAATTCAAATATAATGAAATTATATTCTACCATAAGAAATAATGAAAGGAAAAGTTTCAGAAAAGAAAAAGAAATCTGGGGAAAAAATCTTATATAAATAGATGCAGAATACAGTCAGCAGAACAAGTAGAATGATTCATATATAATAAAAGTTATAAAGAAAAACAAATTTGAAACACATAAGAGGTCAGATCAATGGGAGACAAATTAGGATTATAGAAGACCAATGTTGATATCTGGTACCCATCTCCTAATAGAAAAGTGATGAATATCAGAATGAAGAATGAGATACATACATACGTGTGTGTGTGTGTGTGTGTGTGTGTGTGTGTGTGTATGAAAATAGGTAATACAGCATCTTGTTTTCCTTGATAACACATTTTTGTCATGAGGCTAATATTTTTTTCTTCTCTCTAAACACAAACAAGGAGGAAAGTGAAAGGAAAGAAAAGAAATGCTTATTAATTGGAAAAAATAGAAAATGAAATTTTAAAGTAGTTTCTATTGCCAAAAGAGAAACAGAGATCCAAGCTAGTTATCACTGTATTATTAGACAAATAGCATGGGAAAGGCATACAGTATATTACTTGGAGTCAGGAAGACCTGGGTTTGAATATCACCTTATTTTCTTACTAGTTGTATGATCCTTGGAAAGCCATTTAACTTCTGCTGGTCTTAATTTTCTTATCTGTAACATGAACAATATTCAATTCATAACAATATTCAATTTCTACAGTTATTGTGAAACTCAAATGTATATACATATATATGTTTGTGTATGTGTATGTATATATATGCATATATGTGTGGATAGGTAGATGTGTTTTTGCCCCAAATATAAATCACTTTACAAACTTTTAGATATCATATAAATGTTTGTTGTTATTGTAGTATTATTGTAAGGGAATTCCATTTGAAAATGCTCCATGAATATGTTAAATCATAGCTTTATCACTCCAGTTACAGATAACTACAAACTATACTGCAGAAAATTATTTTGCTTTTTTGTACTAGAAATCCTAAAAAATTTTTCAATGAATTTAGTAACCAATGATTGTGTCATAAAAATGCAAACTGTGTTACTAATAGACAGTTTTATTGAAGGAGGAGTAATTGAAATGCACTGTGATATGCTTGTGTTTTAATATAAATATTGTTTATTAATCCTGACAGGTTAAATAGATCAATAACAACATAAAGGAGCAGCACGCACTCAGGGCAAACACCTTCTTTTGAACATAAACTTCAGTCTTTCTGCTTTGATGTTTAGAAGTACCTTGAGAGACATTTATGGTTCCACGCATTCTTTTATGATGCCCTTATTGATGAAGTGGTAGATGCCTCCTGGTCCCAAAACATGGTTGACTATTTTTCAATTAAAATGACAGGATATCTTGTTTGTTGCAGGTTTGTTTCAAGTAGTTGGAGTGTGGGGGCCTGGGAGATACTACTGTCCATGACGTGTTGGAATTATCATGATCAACTACCCTGTTTTGAATTTCACCCAGTGGCCAAGAATTCTGTATGGTAGACGGCAAGGAGTGGACTTTTAAAAACAGGAAAATAGGTAAGACTGAGAATCAATCTAATCATTTATCACTGGCACCCAGGGCTTCTGTGGGCTGACAGATGCATTGCATAATGCATAACTTTTCTATTTGTTCCCTGGTTTTGAAGGTGCTCACTTAGCTGGAATAGTTTAGGCAAATATGTATTGTTATAATTGAGTCTTTTTCCTCTCTAGAGGATAAATAGGCTATTTAAAGATACATGTAAGAAAGTCATAGGAATACTGGCTTAGAACAGTAATCTGAAATTCCAATTCTACAGGTGAGTTTTCTTTTGAACTTCATAAACCGTCAATAATTTCCCAAACTATGCAAAAATAAGCATTTCATGAAATGTGAGCTGAGTATTTCAATAGTTAATTGAGCATAGAAAATACATTGACCACTTTATTTGTTTAAATATACTGATTTGTGAAAATTATGCTAATAGAATTATAGTTTTAAAATGGTAATGTCTACACTGATTAAAGTCTACCTATCCTATGATGTTATATATATATATATATATATATATATATATATATTCAAATAATTTCTGCTTTTTTTCTATAGAATTCTATTCTTGGAATAGGATGGGATTGGAAGTCTTTATTCTTGGCAATCATCTTTTTCATGACACTAGTGTTACTACCTCATCCATAAAAAATAATTATTTTATTATATTGTAGACAGGAAAAAAAAATCATTTTCTATGTTCTCTCCCCTTGTGAACATCCTTGCTCTTTCCAATTTCTGAATACTAGACTTCCCCAGGAAGACATGGATAAAGTCAGAATTAGAAAAACTTTATTCAACTGCTGCTGTAAAGAGAGTATAAGCATAATTAATTCATTGAACAGTCCTAGTCCTGGAACCTATTCAATTATTTCTGTTTCTGTTGGAAGAATTTTCTTAAAATGAAAAGTAGTATTTATCAAGTTCTTCCAATCATTCCTATATTCAGCAGGAAATATCTTTTCAAGTAAATGATTCTGTGATAAATTGGTATCTACCATAGAAAGGGAGATAAAAAGAGAAAAATCACAAATAAAACAAGCATCCAAATTACATTCATCTTAGGATATTCTTTGCAACCAAGCTAGGTCACAGGAGGGCTAGAGAGGGTTAGAGGAGGAATGGAGCAGGAAGGTGCTGCCATTCTACTCCAAGAATCAGAGTTGGATAGACGAGGAAAGGAGATGACAAAAAAGACTTCCAAGCTTCCCTTTTCTGGACAAGAATGATCCTATTTTGGACGTATGTTGGCTAGTTATACCAGTTTCTCAGGTGCTATAGGGCAGTGGTTAGTGAGGGAGCAAAATTTCGTCTCTTCCTCTGTCCCAAAGATCTAGGTTTTGGCATCTTTGAGAATTGCAGTTGTTTAAGGAAATGAAAGAAAGATGAAAGAATGAACAAGAGAATAATTCACGCGATTGCTCTCTTGCCTTGTTATAGAAATAATTCATGTATCTCATGGCCTTGTTTGTATTCTTGAAACATGTCAGAACCTACAAGGTCATCTCTTGCACAGGCAATCATGGTGAGCACATAATGAGCAAATGTACCAAAATTTGTTTATGCCTAAATTTCTGATTTAACTGTTAGAATGTTTGAGCCATTTAGACTCTAAAGCTCTCTTTAGGTATGGTATATAGGCCAGCATTTACTTAGTTTCCTTATTTCATGTATTTTTTTACTCAAGCGTTAAGAGTATCTTGTATCTCTAAGTTTGGCTAGCTGCTTATAGAAGAGAAACCACAATATGCTCATTCATACAAATTGGAGGAAACCTTTCTAAGATGGTCATTTAAAAAAATATAGAACTTTTTTTTTGGAGGGGGAAAGGCAGAGCAATTGGGGTTAAGTAACTTGCCCAATGTCACAGAGTTAGTAAGTGTCGTGTCTAAAGCAGTATTTGAACTCAGGTTCTTCTGACTCCAAGGCCAGTTCTCTATTCACTGCACCATCTAGCTGCCCCAGAACATTTTTTTTTTGTTTTTTTTTGTTTTTTTTTTTTTAATATGAAAAAAAAGTTTTTATTGTATTTATTTTCTTTTTACTCTTTTTTTCTTTTTTTTAATTAATTTATTAGTTTAGTTTCAGTTGACAAGATTCAATTCCTTAGTTCCTTGATTTTCAAATTTCCTTTACTTCCCTCCCTCCTCCCCTCATGACATCATATAGTACAGTATAGGGTCTGCAAATGCATTCATATTAAACATTATTCCAATTACAAAGGCATATTGTACTAGGTGGGATGAAAGATGGTAAGGAAGAAGTACAACCAAACAATGAGAAGAACAAGATCATTTAGTTTGCTTCCATCAGGATTCAGGCTCAGCGAGAAGAGTAGAATCAGAAGAAATTTGTATACAATCACAGACATACCATATCTGTGACGACCAACTATGACAGACTGGACTCTTTTCAGCAATGCAGTGATATAAGTTAATCCCGAATGACTCAAGAAAGTGAGAAATGTGCCATCCAGAGATATAACCCAGAACATTTTTAAATGCAATATAACTATATAATTTTCAAGAAATTTTTGTAAATGGATACAAGGTCACAAAGTATTTGCTAGAAGAAGTCTTTTGAATATCATTGTGAATAGTTGAAAAGATCTGTAATTAGCACACAAGTTTTCACATATAAAGGAAAACATCTGAAATGTTTGAAAATAGCCTATTTCTTGACTTGCATAAACTTTCCCTCCCACATATAATTATTTTGACTGTTTAAAAATCCATTCTCCTATGGCCTGAATTTTTTGTCTCAATACCAAGCAGCACACTAGATGGTAAATAAACTCAAGGTAAATTGATAACTTTAACAGCCATGTATGCAGCATAGTGATGTGAATTAGCAATTAAAGGAAAAAAATATTAACAAAGGCATACTTCTGCTGCAAAATTGGACAAATAGATTTTCTCCCTCATCCCTTATTTTCTTCCCCTCTGGAAAAACAAGAACTAAATGATCACACATCAAAGGGGAGTTGAACAGTAGCAGTCTTACTGACTTCTGGGAAAAAGGAAAAGCCAGAGAACAGTCCTGGATGCCTGCCAATATGGACTCTCAAGAAGCACTCTTTATTTTTTTTTATTTGCCCACATGTGTACCAAAGCTTCTCTAAGGAAGTATCTTTTCATGCCAGCAGAACCAGAAGATTACATGCTAGCTTATTTTTCTTCCTGTGTCAGTCCTTTGGTATCTTGCAGGAAAAGTCCCTTGTGCCCAGGGTTACAAATAAATTGGACCGGAGGATTTAGGTCTAAAAGGAACCTTGTGGAAAATACTACCCAATCCTTTAAGATTATATGTGAAAACTTGGGTGCAGAGAAAGAGAATGATGTGCCAAAATCAACTTGTATACTTAAGTGGCACAGCCTGGATTTGAACTACAAATCTGAAACTCTCTTTTGTTTAAGTTATTTTTTACCAAAGAAGTGTTCAAGTATTGGTTATTCTTTTTACAGTAGACCCAGATTAGAAATCAAAAGTAGATATTATCAGTGGCATTGCAAGTATCATTTCATCTCCATACACCTCATTTGTAAAATAGAGGATTGAGATAGATCAAAAATGACAAGCACGGGACCACCTTGCAATACCCTCCAGTGCCACAGGAATAATATAAACATGCACTTGGAAAATGTTTAACAAGTAAACAAAAATACAATAAAACAGAGATACTATTACATTTTAAAACTAAGACAAAATGCAGCCTACAAGGAACCTTGTATGCAGATTAATGGGTCCCTTTTCTTTTTTTAATTAAATTTTGTGTTTATTTTTAGTTTACATAATTCATTTCCACAAGATTTTGAGTTACAAATTTTCTCCCTGTCTTTCCCCAACCCACCACCCCAAAACAGTGATCCCACTGTATTCTCCCTCCCCCAATTTTCTCTCTCCTATATCCTCCCCAATTTTCCCTCCAACTTTCCAGTAGAGCAAGATGGATCTCTATATTCCAGTGCCTATGTATCTTATTTGCCAGTTGTATGTAAAAATATAATAATAAAATTATATGTATATATATATAAAGCATTTGATTTTAAAACTTTTGATTCCATATTCTTTCCCTTCCTCCCTCATCACACACCCTTACTGAGAAGACAAGCAATTCAATAAAGGCTATACATGTGTAGCAATGTAAAACATTTCCATAGCAGATATGTTGTGAAAGATTGACTATATGTCCCTCTGTCCTATCCTGCCCCAACTTGTTCTATTCTCTACTTTGACGCTGTCCTTTTTCTTTCTTTTTTTTTAAAGCAATTGGGGTTAAGTAACTTGCTCAAGGTTACACGGCTAGTCATTATTTATGTGTGGGTGCTCATTTTCTGAGGCTGGATTTGATCTTGGGTCATCCCAACTCCGAGGCTGGCGCTCTTACTGTGCCACCTAGCCGCCCCTTTAGGGCTACTGGGGTTAAGTAACTTGCCCAAGGTCACACAGCTAGGTTTTTGTTTGTGTGGGTTAAGTGTCTGAGGCCGGATCCGAACTCGGGTCCTTCTGACTCCAGGGCCAGCACTTTACTCACTGCGCCACCTAGGCGCCCCTAGACCCTGTCCTTTTTCAAAAGTGTGTGCTTCCAACTTCCCTCCCCACAAGGTACACTCCCCTCCACCATCTGCCCCTCTCATCTCTTTCCACCCTATCCTGCTGTAGGGTGAGATACCCTATTTAGTGTGTATGTCATTCCCTCCCTAAGCCAAATTCAATGAGAATAAGGTTGACCTTTTGCCTTCCTGTTCTTCCCCTCCATTTTAACAGTTTTCCCTTGCCTATTCTATATGAGATAACTTACCCCATTATGTATCTTCCCATCTCCTCTCATTATATTCCTCTCTCACCTCTCAATTTAATCTTTTAAATATCATCCCTTCCTATTCAATTAGTTCGGTGCCCTCTGTCTATATATACCTGTACACATATATACACACACTCACATATGTATTCATACACCCATATACCCTCCTATATAGACATATATATGCACGTATGCATATATATGTGTATATGTATGTGTATGTATATATATATATGTATATACATAAATATACATTTCTATTCCCTTCAACTATTCTCATACTGAGAAAAGTTTCAAAAGTTACAAGTTCCTTATGATTTCTTTTCCCTGTTTATCTTCTCATGCTTCTCTTGCTTCTTGTATCTGAATGTCAAATTTTCTATTCAAATATGGTTTTTTATCAAGAATGCTTGAAAGTCCTCTATTCCACTGAATGACCGTATTTTCCCCTGAAACATGGTACTCATTTTTGATGGGTAGGTGAGTCTTGGTTTTAATCCCAGCTCCTTTGAACTCCAGAATATCATATTCCAAGCCCTTCAATCCCTCAATGTAGAAGCTGCCAGGTCCTTTGTTATCTTTATTGTTTTTCCGCAATATTGAAATTGTTTCTTATTGGCCGCTTGTAATATTTTCTCCTTGATCTGTGAATTCCAGAACCTGGCTACAATATTCCTAGTAGTTTCTTTTGGGGATCTTTTTTAGGAGTTGATAGGTAGATTCTTTCAACCTCTATTTTGCTGTCTGGTTCTAAAACATCAGGTCAATTTTCCTGGAGAATTTCTTGAAGAATGATTTCTAGGTTCTTTTTTTGATCATGGCTTTCAGATAGTCCACTAATTTTAAAATTCTCTCTCCTGGATCTATTTTCCAGGTCAGTGGTTTTTTCACTGAGATATTTCTCATTGCCTTCTATTTTTTCATTTGTTTGGATCTGTTTAATAGTATCTTGATTTCTCATAAAGTCACTAGCTTCCATTTGCTCCAATCTAATTCTGAAGAAATGATTCTCTTAAGTGAGCTTTTGAGATTCTTTTTCCATCAGGAAAATTTGGCTTTTTACGGTATTCTTCTCCTTATTAGTTTTTTGAGCCTCTTTTGCCATTTGAGTTAGTGTATTTTTAAGGTGTTATTTTCTTCAGGTTGTTGACTCTCTTTTCATTATTTTCTTTTTTTCTTTTATTTTTTTGCTTTTTGGAGGGCAATTGGGCTTAAATGACTTGCCCAAGGTCACATGGCTAGAAAGTGTTGAGTGTCTGAGGACAGATTTAAACCCCTCCTGACTCCAAGGTTGGTACTCTGTTCACCACACCACCTAGTCACCCCTCTTTTCATTGTTTTCTCACATCATTCTAATTTCTCTTCCCAATTTTCATCCACTTCTCTTTTTTGGTTTCAAAATCCTCCTTAAGCTTCTCTATGGACTTTAACCAATTCATATCTTTCTTGGAAGATTTTGGTACAGGAGTTCTGACTTTGTTGTCTTCCTCTTGTTCTTTGTTTTGATCCTTATTGTACCCAAAATAGGAGTCAAAAGTTGGATTGCTGAGCTTGCTTTGCTTCCTTTGCTTGCTTACATTGCAACTCAGTTACTTGACTTTTGAGCTTTTTGTCACAGTAGAACTCTGCTTCCAGAGAGGAGAGCTTTGTCCCAACTTTTGGAGTTTTCACAGCTACTGGAGTTGGCTGCCCTCTCTGAAGCCTCCACATGCTCTGGCTCACTGGTCATGTACCCCAGGACTTCCACCCTAGACAGTAATCCAGATCCAAGCAGGATAGAGCAAGAACGATTACCCCTCACACTGGCCGTTTTGTCCCCCTACAATCTACAGGCCAGGACCTCTGAAGAAGCCACTCAGTGGCCACCACTCCTCAGCCACTTCTCCCTCTAGGGGCAGAGGCTAGACCATACTCCCAAACACTCTCTTCCCACAAAGTCACTCTGACCTCTCACTTTGTTTTTGGCATTTATGGACTGATAATTCTGGAAACCCCCACAGCTGCTGGTGATCTACTTTCCCTTTAGCTGCTGCTGGTCAAGCCACCCTGAGGCTAAAACCAAAGACTTAGGGAGGATTGGGTTCTCCTCCCAAAGTGCTGCTCTGCACCCTTCCTGCCAGCCTACAAGGCTGTTTTCAGCAGGAGATTTGTTTCTCTCTGTTTCTTTGTGGGTTCTGTAGCCCTAAAGTTTGTTTAGAATCATTTTTATAGGTATTTGAGGTGGTTATAGTGGGAGCAGAGGGAGTTTTCCTGCTTCTATGCTGCCATCTTGGCTCTGTCCCCCAATGGGTCCCTTTTCTATTTAAATTTGACACCACTGCAGGAAATTTTCTCTAAATTCACTTCCAAGCCTGACCCTCATTGATTCTATGATATTTTTTAGAAATTACAAAATAGAAGAATTCTTTTTTTAAATAAGTAACTACATACTTTTTATAAATATATTTATCTAGACTTGCCTTTACACATCTCTTTGTAGGATGAAACACATTTATTTTTATTTAATTTTTTTCTCTTGATCAGTGATTTCATCTGTATGGTAAATCCTTGATGTGAAAATTCTCTCTACCTCTCCTTTTTCAGTTTTAAAATTTATTTTATCTTCAGTTCAGAGAACAAAACAAGCATTTCTATAACACAGTACAATAAATAAAAAGATGATTGCACATGAAACTACAAATCTGCCATCGGCAACTTGCTATTCTCTCCAAATATACAACAAAATTATCATATTTTTTTTTCCTTTTTTTCCTTTCTTCTACCTGCCCCTCACCCCAGACATGGCTACCATTAGATACAAATAGATATAGATATAGTTATGAAAATTATTCTATACATTCTTCTATTTCTCAGTTTTTTCTCTACATGTAGATAGTATCTTTCTTCATATATATTTTATTTTTAATTTCTGTATTTATAATAGTCAAAAAGACTTAATGGCTCAAAGTCATTCTTGAAACAATATTGCTGATGCTGCCTTCAATGTTGTATTGGTTCTGCTCACTTGACTCTTCATCATTTAATAAATCATTCAATGTTTTTCTAAGATCATCAAATCCATCATTTTTTTTACAGCATACATGACTGAATAACTTGTTCGATCATTCCCCAATTGATACGGATCCCTGCAACTTCCAGTTCAATTTCAATTTCTTCTTTTAATATAACAAAGAGAGATGTTTCAAGTATATATTAATTAAGTGACTTAGCTGAGGAGCAGGAGTTCCTGACTCTAGAGTAAGTCTCTATGCCATATATATTTCTTTATTCTTGGTAATAGAAAGAAAAACAAATAACTCCAAAGTATATTCATTTGAAGAAAGTAATTAGTTGGGCAATGACTGAATTCATATATACATATATATGTATATATGTATATATATGTATATGTATATATATACATATATGTATATATTCATATATACATATATAGTATATGAATGTATTGGAATACTATTGTGTCACAAGAAAGACACAAGAGATTATTTCAGAGAAACCTGGAAAGAATTTTATAAACTGATGCAGAGTGAAGTGAGCAGAACCAGGAGAACAATTTATATAGTTATGATACTGAAGATACAAAAAGTCTTTAAAAAATTTAAGAACTCTTCCCAGGAATTGCCTTACCTACACATGCATAAGATGAGTATACCATGGGGCTATGTCCCAGACAGTCTTCTCTTCTCCCTCCATACTATTTCCCATGGCAATTTCATGAGCTCCCAAGGATTCAGTTGTTTGTCTCTGTGTTAATGATTTTCACATCTACTTATCAAGCACTAATCTATGCCAGATTTGTATCTCCAACTGCCTATTAGATGTTTCAAACTGGATGTCACATACATCTGAAACTCAAGAACTCCAAAACTGAATTCATTGCCTCAAACTTTTTCTACTTCTGTATTTCTCTATTACTGTGAAATCTACCACCAACCTCCCAGTCACCCACACTCTAAATATATCTGTCTTTGACTCCTCACTTGCTCCATTCAGTGGTCAAATACTGTTGTTCCCACTTTCATAAAATCTCTGACATATATTCCCTTCTTTCCTCTGTCACTGCTAGAACCCTGGAACAGGCTCTTATCACCTCATGCCTGGACTATAAAAATAGCCTACTGGTTGGTCCTCCTATTGTAAACATTCAATTCCAGTCTACCCTCCATTCAGCTGCCAAATAGATCTTGCCAAAGCACAGATCTGATAATACCATTTCCTCATTCAATCAACTCCAGTTACCTCTAGAATCAAATATAATATCCTTTAATTTGCCTTTTGAAACCAACCATAACTTGATTTCTTTCTACCTTATCAGTCTTCTTATACTTTACACAACATTCTACCCCCAATACTACCAGCCCTACTCTTTGACCCAATGGTTCTGGCCTCGTTGTTTTTTCTTCACACATGACACTCCATCATCTTACCACTCAGCATTTTCACTGACTGTCTCCCATGTTTGGGACTCTCTCCCTTTTTGTCTCTACATCCTAGTTTCCCTGGTTTCTTTCACACCTCTGCTAAAATCCCACCTTCTACAAAAAGCCTTTCCTAGTTCTCCTTAATTTTTGTGCCTTCTCTCTTCCCTCTGAGAGTATCATTAATTTACCATGTTTGCAGACATGCTTATATGTATATATTTTATATTTATATACATACTTCACACACATACACATATTTAAGTTACTCAGGGTAAAGATATACAAACATATGTGCCCATGCTTACATACATGGACCCCTTGAAAGTATGAATGAGTTTTTTTTTGTATATGTAGTGATTAAATGGAGTGCCTAGTAAATACTTCTTAACCACTGAATGACTGAAGAAAAAGCATGCTATTCAATTCCTGAGAAAAAGGTGATTAACTCAGAGTACAGAAAAAAAAATCTTTTTTGGACATAGCCAGGATGGGTTTTTTTGTTTGTTTGTTTGTTTAACTACACTTATGTGCTAAGAATATTTTATTTTGTTCTGTAATAATATAGGTAGGAGAGAAAACAGAATTTTGTTCATTGAAAGAATAAATTTTTAAATAAAGTAATCCCTTAATTTGTTAAGCAACAAGAATGTACTAAATGACTACTGTGTGCTAGGAACTATGTTTTGTGTTCAATTCTGGGCAAAGATGAAAATAAAATGGTTCCCTCCTTCAAAGAGATTAAATTCTATCAGGGGACATAAAAAGCACATAGAGGGAGAATAAATATATACACACTGTATACATAGTAAATACAAGGAAGTTTTTGCTTTTTTTTTTTTTAAGAAGCATTAGTATCTTGTGAGTTGGAAAGGATCAGATAAAGTCTCATAGGAGAATAATGTTTGATCTGAGCTTTGACATAAATTAGAGACTTTAAGAGGCAGAAATAAGGAGATTGTAGATAAATTCTTGATAGTAAAAGTGCTAGAAAAATCCACTTATTAGGATCAATTTCTGTGTCTACTCAGGAATGTGTTTATCTCCTTTTTTTTTCAAATTCTATGTATTTTTACTGGATCAGGTTTATTACAATATATAGATGAAATGATAATGAATCAGTTTTATTCTGTCACATATTTCCACTTTAAAAAATGTTCCAGCTGTAGGTTTTGTATATTTCAATAGTCTAAGATTAATTTGTAAAAAGAAGATAAATTGTATCACACAATTTTACTTTGTTTGTGAGCTTTTAATTCTTTCTAGTTTCTCACTATCTGAATGATGGTGGCATTTTTTTTTCTTAAATAGAGATAGAAGCTAAGGTCTTGATATAGTTAAAGATATGGCATGGCTTCCCAGTTCTGGCTTTCAAAAGTTTTAGCACCCAGCCATAAAAATGCAGATCAACCCTAAACTTGGAAGAATTTTCCTTTCATAGAACATTTTAAAATGAAGACTTTGCCTACCTTCGGATTATACTACTTCATGCTAATGAACAAAAGCAATATTACATTTTCTTAGCACTTTGTATAATACCCCAATCTATGCTGTGACTCTGCAATCACCAAGGTAGTACCCAAAGAAATTAATTTTAAATAAGGCTTACTTAATATGGTCCACAATACTTCTGTGTATACTTTTCTGGTTTACTGCAAGAAAAACAGGAGTTTCTGCAACTAAAGATATTTTAGGGGCATCCTCCAATCTGATACAACGAGCATTTATTAAGCATTTACTATATGCAATGAACTGGAGGGCATAAAGACAAAAAAGAAAAACAGTTTTTGTTCTTAAGGAGATTATCTTGTACTTGGAAAGGTGCAAAATATGGACAGATACATATACAAATGATAATTTGAGAAGGAATGCAAAAGAGCTAAAACATAGTAGGATCAAGAAAGAATTCTGGTTCAAAATGGCATATCAAATTAGTTTTGGTGTTAAAGATGTCAATAGGAGGCAATGCAGAGGTGGTTTCTCCAGTTTGTATGGCAAGTTATACCAAGGCTTCTTGAAGGATTTTCTAAAAATGGAGTCTTG
The DNA here is from genome assembly GCA_011680675.1 of Gymnobelideus leadbeateri. Lineage (NCBI taxonomy): Eukaryota > Metazoa > Chordata > Mammalia > Diprotodontia > Petauridae > Gymnobelideus > Gymnobelideus leadbeateri. Next base: position 21,978 of record WOXC01003244.1, on the reverse strand, counting down.
AGCTCTAAGACGTAATTGAAACAGTTAATATATGTTTTATAGAATCTGACCATGTGTCTGATGTAATAACACTGAAGATTTTTATAGAGGCTTTTTAAAATTTTAATTCCTCTTCATACAGTGATTCGAAAGTGCTCAGCCCACCTGTACAACATGTTGCAAAAGAAAAAAATCCTTAAAGGATATTTGATTGAAATGAAGTCTTAAATCTAGCTGTGGAAATTTATACTTCAATTAAGACGAGGGCAGCTGCTCTGCCACTTTATTTCCCTTTTGAGACGTTTATCTCTCTGGCTTTATTCATTTCCCCGTTATTTTATCATCTCATCAATCACTGTTTTTCAATCCATTTGAACATAGCTTGAAATAGCAAGGAAAATTTTACAACTAGGGAAAAGACACACCCACCTTGGCTTGCCCTGCTTATTAAAAAACTAATTACATTTTTACTGAAAATACAGGTTGGCATCAGATGTGGTACACATTTGCTCAAAATATTAGGGGAATCTTTAAGACTAGAGAAAATAAGAGAGAAAAGAATTCTGATCAGATATATTAAGAATCAAAATGAACTTCGGCATAACCTCTAGAAATTTAACCCCCATGAGCCAGGGCAAGTTATATGTAACAGCTCTGTCAAGAAAATTGATCATTGAGAATATCAGGAGTCAGTCCAGTAACTTTATTGCACATAATCATTATTATAAGTTTCCCCAGTAAACTGCCAAAGTTCATTTATTCTATATCATTGGAGCTTTTATTATCAGAAAGGCTATCTGGGTCAAATATAAGCATACTGATAAGCCAGAAAGTGTCCAGAGGATGGTAACCAGAATAGTGAAGAACCATGTTGAAAGAAATGGGAATGTTTAATCCTGTAGGAGACAAGTGGGGTGTGGGGAATGAAATGAGAAAGCAAGTAAAGGGGTAGTGCTAATCAAATATTTGAATAGCTGCCTTCTGAAAGACAGATAGACTTTTAGTTCACAGTGACCCCAGAACAGAACAGGAGTTGATTGATGTAAGTTTCAAAGAAGCCAATATAGGATTGATGTGAGGAAGGGTGTTTTGAGACTCAAATGAGATAATAGATATAAGGTACTTGACAGCACTATACAAATGCTAGTTATTATTATTATTGTTATTTTTAGCCTACAGTCACCAAGTCTCCAGTCCAGTAATGATTTCATTCATTGAGCCTTCTACTGTTCTGCTGAGTTGAAGCAATATTTGTAGAGAAATACAGGGATGTGCTTTAAATGTTTAACCATGTGACTCTACTGAGAAGAAAAAATGTATGCACACACTTTTCAGCATTAACACTTTTTTAAGTCTAAACAATCAATAAAATAACAAATTAAACCCTAATTTGTAGAGAATACCATTTTCTGAGAAGTAAATGCTTACACAAAAAAATTTAACTACTGACTTTAACCTCTAGCTGGCTCTTGACAGATAGTTGTTACATCCATATCAAGATGTTACAGCCAACTTCCTAAAAATTAGAACCATCTAAAAGTAACAGGCTACATGAGGAGTTAGTGGGTAAACCTCATTTGGTGATCTTTAAGTAAAGGTTAGATGAACACTTCTCAGAAAAGGTTCTAAAGATTATTCTTTTACAAATACAAATTGGGTCAGATAGATTAATGCCATCCTTTGGAAACTTTTTTTTTTCAAATGGGCAAAGACACTCTTTGCTTTGTACCTATAAAACATTAAATAAATGTGAACTGTGAAAGTTAATATTATACTAAATATTTAGGTGTAAAGAAGCCTCCACATGCATACCTCACCATGTAAATCTATTTCTATTTTCTGACTTCTTGGGCAATGGTAGAATTTTAGAGATCCCATGTTAGAATCCAGAAATATTTGCTTGAATACCCCACTGACAGGAAATTTATGAGCTCATAATTCAACCCATTCTATGAGATTTGGGGATTATTTTAACTGATAGAGGGATCTTTCTTATATAAGACAAATTTTGTACAATCCTCAACACTAATTAATATAACTAACAAGATGCTCTATGGCCTGCTAAAGAATTAATCAGTCAAAGGTGTGAGGAAGGCCTAGATACCACTACTGAACAAATCAATCAAATTAATAAATTATGTGAAAACCAATTTTATTCCATTTTAGAAGAATGGAGTGCTTTTGAGTCATTAGGTGAAATAAGATTAAGATAAATAGAAAATGTATTGGCATTGGTTGAATAATTAGATATACCTCTAGGCTTATGCATAGGCAGAGAAGTGAATTTAGTAGTTATTTCAAGAGTCAAGATTCATGGGGAAGTTAGGTCATGCAGTGGAGAGAACTTGGAGTGAGGCTCAGGAATATGGAAGGCCTAGGGTTCAAATTTTCCCCCAAATACTTACTAGTTTTGTGACCTTGGGCAAGTCACTTAACCTTGGTTGCCTGAAGGGGAAAAAAGTTAAGCTTCAGGAAATATTTAAAAGAGTTGGACTCTTATTTCTAAAACCAGAGGACAGTAAGGGGGAGAGGAAGTGAGCCCATTGGGTTTTTTTTTTGGTTGGGTGTGTGTTTGTTTGGGGTGGGGTGTGTGGGTTGGTAGCAAACAATTACTGATTCTACAAAAGAACTGACTTTTCAAGGTTCTCTTGCCATACTGCCTTTGGCTATATATCCTAACTTCTTTTGCAGAAGCAGGTTTCCATATTCCTATACTTCATTCAGATCAGAGGAAATGAGTATCAACAAGTTAGGCGACTTTGATCTATTTTTGTTCACAGAGCAAGAAAATTAAGCCATGTTGCTAGGTGTCATTGTGTCAAGAAAAAACTTCTTTATATAGACCTCAGAAATTGGTATTTGCATTGTAGACTATGACATTTACAATCAATGATACACATTTAGAGTCATTTTGAAATGATAAATGGTTAGCGAATGAATCACCATGGTCCATTGACTAAATTCTGTAGTGGGGTAATTGCTCTAATATATACCTATACATAACATCCTTTAGTGCCTCACTTATCAATGAGGCAGCATTTAAATTACAGATTTAATTTTTCTCTTAAAACTAATAGACTTTTAAGAGAAACACTGTATAGTTAATATTAAGGAAAAAAGTACATATGAAAACTGCTTATTAACAAGTACAAGTTGTATTTTTAATCCAATATCATGATTAACCTCACTATTTTCTAAACAAAGAAATCAGCTTAAAGGCAGAATTATTACCCTTAATTGAACTTTCAGTAGATAGAGCTGAACCAAAGATGTGGTAAGAAGAAAACAATCCTTACACTTCCTTTTACCTTAAGAGGAAAATCTGCCTCTACCATGGTTTAGACCATATTGTCACTTGGATTTTTTTTTCATAAGACCATACTTTTTGGAATAATAATCTTGTCTAACAAAGAATTAACAAAGGTCTGCTGATATCAAGGTAAGGTACAGTTTTTCTTACATTAAACCTCATGCCTACATCCTTAAATAGTTTTTCCCTTTATTTCTTTGAAACAAAGACACTCCTTCAGACTAGTCATTGCTCTCAAATAAAATTTCCATGGCCACCCATCCTTAACAGTGCTTCTGTTATGTGGTCCTAACCGAAACAGGTAGGGTTATGCCCTATAATATCTTAGAAAATTTTGTGTACTTAAGTTGATTCTATAGGTACTTACTATTACAAACCATGTTAGACACCAAATTGGATGATTTCTATCCCAAAGGAATTTATAATCTAATGTGTCTGAGGGTCCCATACATATATTCAAATAACTGTAATATATCAAAGAGATAATCAACTAGCATTTAGTAAGTAGGAGGTTTTTTAACTAGAGTGCATTAACTTGGTGTAGCAGCAAGCACCCCAATATCCCCAGGGTAGCTGCCAATATGGTTCTTAGATCTGCTTTTCAAAGGAAAGCAATTCAGAATGGGTTAACAAGCTTACTTTAATCAAACAAACATACATTACCTAGTTCAGGGGAAAAGGTCAGCACCCCAAACTTCAGAGTTACGAATTACAGATCAAACAGACAGGCTTCCAAACTGTCCAACATTATATCAATACCAAATCACAGTTACCAGAGAGGGAAGCATCAACATCTGGGTTTTCAAAGCCGGGGGCTCTCAACAACGGCTTCCCAGAGTCTCATCTGGTCAAGTCACACAACACTTCTCAAAGTGAGCCCCAAAGCAAAGCCTCCATCAGAGTTTATTGTTTTGTGTTGTTTTGTGTGTTGGTTGGGTTTGGTGGTGGTGTTGTGGGGGGGGTTTTTTGTTTCATTAACTTGGGTAGGAAAAATGCATCTTTATATCAATATAATCGTTTTTCTTTGTAACTCTAGTTATTCTCTTGTATGTATTTAAAAACCCTATTCTGAGAGGGGGTCCATATGCTAATTCAGAAGACTGTAAAAATGTCTAAGGTCTCTGTATTTAAATGCTTATTGTATTCTAGGAACTGTTCTAAGCACTGGGGACACAAAGGAAAGCAAAAATAGTCTCTACCCTCAGGGAACTTCCATTCCAATGGGAGAAATGACATGAAAATAAATAAATTCATGGAGTATTTACATGCACTAGATGAAACATAACCTAAGAGAGAAACTCCTAGAAGTATGGTGTGCTAGAAAATACTTCCTACAGGAGATGGTATCTGAGTTTTGTCTTTAAAGAAAGCCAGGCATTTTATGAAGTTAAGGTGAGGAGGTAGAATATTCAAAACAATGGAAAACTGAAGAAAAGGATAGATATAAGAGATGAAGTGTCATGTCTGAGAAATTTTACATAGACCAAAATATCTGGAATTGCAGAGTATATAGAAATGAAGAAAATGTAAGACAACTGGGAAGGTATGAAAGCACCTGGTTGTAAAGAGCTTTAAATGCCAAACAAATGAGTTTATATTTGGTCCTATAGGTTACAGGAAACCACTGACATTTATTGAGGAGATGGGTGACATGGTCAACCCCTTTGCCTTAGAAAAATCACATAGGCATCTGTGTGAAGGATAGCTTAAGAGTTAGAAGAGATTTGAGATGGGGGCAGCCAATTAGAAGATTATTGCAATAGTCTAGACAAGAGTTAATAAGGGTCTGATGTGGAATAGTAGCTATATGTTCAGAGAAAGGATGATATACAAGAGTGGTACTGTGAAGGTAGAAATGACAAGATTTGGCAAATTATTGGATACATGGGGTGAGGGAAGAATTTAGGATGACACCATGGTTGTGAGCTTGTGTGACTGGAAGGATAGCACTGTCCTCAATAATAATATGAAAGTTCATAAGAGAAGAAGGTTTACATTCTGGTTTGGTCATGATGATTTTGAAATACCTACAGGATACTCAATTAGAAATATTCAATAGGAAGTTTGTGATATGAGATCAAAGCATTCAAGAAAATCTAGGCCTGGATATATGGATCAGGAAGTTATCTACATAGAGATCAGCATTGAACCCTTAAGAACTGATGAGAATTAGGTGATGTGATGAGTGCCAACTGGAAATCCAAATTTCTATGAGAAACTTGAGTAGAAAGGAGATGACTTACAACTGGCAGAAACAGAAAACTTTAGGGAGAAGGTTGCATCTGAATTGGGCCTTGTATTTCAAGAGTAATAACAATAACATAGTAATACTAATAATATAAGTTATATAAATTAATAATATAATTAATAGTGTATATAGCACTTTAAGATTTATATTGATTGTCTCATTTAGGCCTCACAACAACCCAATGAGGTTAAGTGCTACAGTTATAATTATACCCATTTAACCAATAAAGAAACTGAGGCTGAGATCAGATAATTTGTTTCAAGCAATTATTGTACATACATCTACAAAGCAGTATTCAAACCCAAGTCTTCATGACTTAAATTTTAGTGCTGTATCTGCAATGGGATAAAGTCTTTCCAAGGATGGGGGAAAGAGACAACTTGAGCAAAGACAAGAAGATGGAAGAAGGAGGCATGTAGTCCGGTTTGTCTGGAACTGAAAGTACTGCTTGTACTTTCTTACACTTCATTCTTGAAGAGGACCAAAATGACATCACTATGTTGAGGTCAAGTTACAATGTGTCCAACTATGGCTAATCAGACCAATACAAACTCAGAATGCTCTACACTAGACCAGGCACAAATAGTTCATGTGAACATTTGGGGTGGATTCTCTAAATTGGTGTATCTTGTGTTTTCTTTTAAGGTGCTTCAATCCTGTTTTGCTCATAGAGCACAGCACCTTCTCTGGTGAGGGCGTGCCATGCTGTTTGGTCCTGTGACAGTGTCTCCCATGTCATGCAATTGATTTCAGAGTTCTTAAGAGAGACCTTGAGAGTGTCCTTGTAATCACTTTTTCTAACCACAATATAAGTATTTGCCCTATATGAGTTCTCTATAAAATAATCTTTTAGGCAAGCATACATTTGACATTTGAACAATGTGGCCAACCCATTGTAACAGTGCTCTCTGAAGAGTGTTTGAATGATTGGCAGTTTAGGTCAAGAAAGGAGCTCAGTGATTGGCATCTTATCGTGCCAGGTGATCTTCAGAATCTTTCAGTTCAAGACAATTCAAATGGAAGTAATTCAGTTTCCTGGCATGGCACTTCTATACTGTCCAGGTTCCACAGGCATACAACAATGAGGTCAACACAACAGCTCTGTAGACTTTCAGTTTGGTAGTCAGTCTAATACCTCTTCTCTCCCACACTTCTCTCCCACACACATCTGGGAATGCATGCGTCAGCCTCATTATCAATGTGTACATTCCTGGAAAGTATACTGCCAAGGTAAGAAAACTTATTCACAATATTAAAAAATTCTTCATTTGCTGTAACCAATGGTTCCATATATGGAAAATGTGGTGCTGGCTGATGAAACACCTGTGTTTTCTTGGTGTTGTTAGGCCAAAATTAGTACATGCAGCAGAGAATCTATTCATACTTTTGTGAATCTTAGCTTCAGAGACTACATTGAGTACACAATCATCTGCAAACAAAAAATCATGCAACAACATTCCTTCCACCTTAGCCTTGATCTGTATTGAAGAAGTTACCATCAGTGCAATAGCTGACCTTTAATGTCATGTTCATCCTCATTGAAGAATTTTGACAATATGGCTGAAAACATTATGCTAAAAAGCATGTGAGGAAGCACACAGCCTTGTTTCACTCCACTGGTAACTGGGAAAGCTCAAGAGCATCATCCATTATCAAGAACCCAGACAAGAATGCCTTCATGAAATTGGTGTACAATACTGATGAACTTCTCTGGGCAACCAGATTTTGACATAATTTTCCAATAGTCCTCATGACTGACAGTACCAATTGCAACTGAAACTGAAAGTATATGAAGAGGAATAGAATAAAATAAATTGTAAAAGACAGGTCATGACCATATTGGTGGAGAATGGGGGTGATAAGGAGGGTTGTTAAATAAAAATGTAAGAAATTCTAACTAAAAAGTCCTTAAAGATTTGAGGCAGCATGGTTCTGTCGCATAGTGAATAGAGCAATGCCTCTGGAGTCAGGAAGACCAGGGTTCAAATTTGACTTTAGACACTTGATACACTTACTAGCCATGTGACTTTGGGCAAGTCACTTAACCCCAATTTCCCTCCAAAAAAAGCAAAAAAAAAAGATTTGAGGGAAAGAAATGATGCAATTAGACTTGAAAATTAGGAACATTAGCAGTGATATAAAGAATGAATTAGAAAGAGGAGAAACTGGAGGCACAAAGACTAATTGGGAGATCATAGACCATATGAGAGATTATAAGGTCTTAATAATTGTCCTTAGAGCACAGTATATCAAATGAGATAGCATGTATAAATAGTTTTGTAAACTCTAAAGTGCTATATAAATACTGGCTTTGATTATTATTCAAGTGTTCATCCTTCTCGACAGCTGTGAACAACTTGAAACTATTCCACTATGGCATCCTTCTAGATATTTTCTTCTCTATTAGCTACAGAGACATCACACTCTTCCCATTCTTCTTCCACCTATCCATCTATTCCCTATAGATGGCTCCTTGACTTCTTTTTTTTTCAAATGCTTTATTAACAGAAGTTTACATCATTCATTTCAATCAGATTTTGAGTTACAATTTTTCCCCATTTTCCCCTACCCACTGTTCTTTCATTTGTTTGGATCAGCTTAACAGCATCTTGATTGCTTATAAAGTCACTAGCTTCCATTTGCTCCAGTTTAATTCTGAAGGAATGATTCTTCTCAGTGAGCTTTTGAGATTCTTTTTCCATCTGGCAAATTCGGCTTTTTAAGGCATTCTTCTCCTCATTGCCTTTTTGAGCCACTTTTCCCATTTGAGTTAGTCTATTTTTAAGGTATTATTTTCCTCATTCACGCTGTTGACTGTCATCTCTTACTTTTCTTGCCTCTTTCTCATTTCTTTTCCCAATTTTCCCCCCACTTCTTTTATCTGCTTCTTAAGGTCCTCTATGGCCTGTAACCAGATCATATTTTCATTTGAGGGTTTTGGTGCAGGATTTCTGACCTCCCAGTGCACTTTTCCATGCTTTGATGCTCTTTGTCCCCAAAATAGGAATCTAATGTTGAATTTTTCTGTTTATTTTGTTTCCTTTGCCTAGGCATGTTGCCACTCAATTGCTTGACATTTGGGCTCGTTGCCACAGTAGGACTCTGCCACCAGACAGGGGAGCTTCCATCCCAAAGGCTGGGGTTTTCTCAGCTGCCAGATGTATTAGTTGGGTGCCCTCCCTGAAGCCTCCACATGCCCTGGCAAACTGGTCACACACTCCAAGACCTCCACCCCAGACCGCAATCCAGATCCAAGAGGGTTAAAGCAAGAGTGATTACCACCCCGCCACCTCCCCCCTGGATCCCCCTACATTCTGCAGACCAGGAGCTGAAACTTTAACATGGCAGATGCTCTGGGTCTCAGTGGCTTCTCACCCTCAAGGAAAGTGGCTGACACACTCTCCCTACTAGTCCCCAAAGTTCAAACTGCACTCACCTCTCACTTTGTCCTTAGCATCCATGTGTTGATAACTCTGGAAATGCTACAGCTGCTGGTGTTCTGAAGACCCTACAGCTGGCTTCTGGTCTGGCCTCCCTGGGCCTAAAACCTCCAACTCACAAAGGCCTGGGCTGGGCTCCCAGAGTGCCGTGCTGGCTGCTCCCTGCTGGGCTGCCAGGCTGTCCTCAGTTAGAGGTTAGCTTCTCTGTGTCATTTTGTGGATTCTATAGCTCCAGAGTTTGTTCAGAGTCTCTTTTTATATAAACTGGAAGTGGTGGGGGCTGGAGCTGTGTGGAAATGCTGTTTCTACTCAGCCATCTTGACTCTGCCCCCTCCTTGACTTCTTAAAGTAAGTGTCCCTCAGGGTTTCATCCTTAATCCTTTTCTCTCTCCATTCTCTTCCTTGGCATTATCATTCACTTCTACAACTTCATCTATCATGTCTAAGCAAATAATTCCACAATCTATCTAGCAAGGAACTCTCTCTTGAACTCCAGGCACACATCTACAACTATTTACATGGGTGTCTATGCCAGGACACCTTACCGGACCCTCAGATTTGTTATTTTTCCAAGAAAATCTGTTGTTATTTTTGTTTTTTTTTATTTTTCATTCCATTATTTCTACCTGGGACACAGCCTCCTTTGTTCAAAACCATTTTGCTGTGTTTGGCAGTTTCCTCTCCTTGCATTCAATAACATTCTTTTTGATTCTTTCTTTGTATTTCTCTCACTTGTTTTATTGACCTGAATTCTACTGCCTTTCCCTTAGTTCAGTCGCCCTTTTTAAGACCCATCAGTATTATTGCAATATTCTGTCTTCCTACATCTTTTCTCTTCCCCTGAAAACCATCATTCACACTGTTGCTAGACTTATTTTCCTTATGTATAGATCTTGTCAGGTTATTTCTTTCTCTGCATGACAACAGTGTTGTAGAGTGGATTCTTATTGAGGTACTGTTTGGGTAAGATGACCTTTGAAGTGCCTTCTATGTACGTAAGTCTGTATGTCTTCCATATGTGATACTAGCATCAGGGAATACAGAAATGATAAAGCCATAGACCTCGCCTTAATATCATTCAATCAGAGAATGTCAGAACTAAAAGTGATTTAACAAATAAGCTAATTCACAGGATACTAGGAGCATAGATTGTATCAACTGGAAAGGACATTAGAGGACCATCTAATCCAACTTCCTCATTTTAGATATGAGGAAACTGAGACCCAGAGAGGTCAAATTATTTGTCCAAAGGCACACAATGAGCTATTAGCAGTACTTATGTTTACCTTCCAGGAACTTACAGTCTGATTTAGGAGACAGGGCACATACACACAAAATAATTCACACCACAAGATACCAAATAGAAAATGTCACTTGAGTCATAAGGTACTATAGGGATTCAGAGGAGAGAGTATGCTTTGTGAACTGGAATGTAAGATTTTGTGGAGAAGGTGATATTTGTACTGGGCTTTAAAAGGAGTATAAGACTTACATAATTGGAGAAGAGAGGACAGGATCTTGCATGTATGTTTGGGGTAATGTTGAATGGGCATGTTGAGTTGAAGCAAAGAGAAATAAAACCTAGACAGAGGACAAATCACCATTGGCTTTGAAAGCTTCACTAAATAATTTAGATTTTGTTCCATAGGCTGTGGAGAACACTTTAAAAAATATGAGCAAAATGATGATGTGTCTTCATTGGTGTTTTAGAAAAGTTGCACTGGCATGGATGTTCAAAATAGATTAGAAGGAAGAAAAGTGAAGACCAGGAGGCTGGTTAGGAGATTCCTGCAACAGTGTTGACCTTTTTTACATTTTCAAAAAAAGTACTTAGCAAGTACTCCCCAAAGAACTTTTGTTCATGTGGGTTTTAGTTGCTGATATTTAGCATATTAGAAATTAAAATGAGTAAAAAATTAGTTTTGATCTTGTGGACCTCTTTCAAAGGTCACAGGGACTCCCCCAAGTGGTCCTTGGACCACATGTTGAAAACAGCTCAACTGGAGAGTCAGTTTTGGAATTGTGCTCCAAGACACTAATTATATACCAAGTAGGATACTGTGCCAATTTTAGTCTAGCTAACATCACTCCCAGATGAATTAAAGATAATCTGCTATTAGATCTGATCTTGCAGAAAAGATAATGTCTCTTGAAGAGCCTCCATCTTATAACTGAAGCTATAATAGATATCTTTAAACAGCCTAAAGTACAGATTTAGGCAAATGTGTTCTTCATTGATGGCTGATACTTTTGCTCCTGCAGCAAAAACACTTTGCTAAGAAAGTGATTGAAAATGTAATACAAGGAAGGGGTTTAAGAGAAGCAACATGGCAGAGCAAATAAAGAAATGGCCCTGGAGACAGGAAGAGCTAGGTTCATGTTTTTCCTTAGACACACACTAACTATTTGACCTGGGGTGGGGGGTAGGGGGTGGGGCAAGTCATATAACCTCTCACCACACAAAATTTCTTTTTTTTGCTTTTTTTTGGAGGGTAATTGGGATTAAGTGACTTGCCCATGGTCACATGGCTAGTTTTGTGTTAAGGGTCTGAGGCCGGATTTGAACTCAGGTCCTCCTGACTCCAGGGACAGTGCTCCATTCACTGTGCCACTTAGCTGCCCGACACAGAATTTCTAAGACGATGATTGACAAAAATAAAAATTGCCATTGGTAAATGGTCTTTCCAAAATATCTCCCAAATTAATGAAATCAAAACTTTGACCAAAAAACAAAAACAAAACACTTTATTTTGTGGGATTGAATTTCATTTCAATCTGCTTTTACCTCTTTGTTATGAAGTTGTTTCAGTCTTGTCTGACTCTTTGTGACCTCCCCCCCGTTTTGTTTTGTTTTTTGCAAAGATGCTGGGGTGGTTTGCCTTTCCTTCTCCAGGTTATTTTACAGATGAGGTAACTGAGGCAAACAGTGGTGAGTGTCTTGCCCAGGGTTATACATCTGGTGTCTGAAGTCAGATTTAAACTCATGAAGGTGAGTCTTCCTGACTTCAGGTCAAGCATTTTTTCCTCTGTACCCTCTTGCTGCCCCACTGTTACCTCTGGCACTTTATAATTTGCTGGCTCACAGCATTACACATTTAGGGCTCAAATGGAACTTCGAGGTCTTACCTTACAATCCTCTTATTTTATAAATGAGGAAAGTGAGCTCAGAGGAGATATAATTTGCCCGAAGACATATAGGCAATAATTGGTATGGCTGGGATTCAAACGGATCTAGTGCTCTTTCAATTACATGGAGATCAAGTCATAGATCTACAACTCTGTCTTGTCTCCTTAAAGGTAAAATATTTGATGGCAGAAATCATGCTTTGGGTTTTGTTGTTGTTTTCAATTACAAAAACTTAAACACAATAAGAAAAGAAAAAGAAACATAATCACATGTTGAAACTTATATACAAAATAAGAAAAAAGATGCACAGAAGAACATGAGAGAATTCAAAATATATAGCAATAAATTTCCATTTCAGGAAAACCTCTAAAATACATACTATGTGTAGTGTTGAGAGCTGTCCATCTTTTATTTGCTTCCTTGTTTGCTTTTGTTCTCGGCTGTGTACTTTTTACTTTGTTCTTTTTCTGCCTTCCCCACATCCACCCCAAGAAGGCTGAAATTAAGTACAGATATATATATATATATATACATATCTACATATATATACATATCTACATATATATACATATCTACATATATATCTACATATCTACATATATACATATCTACATATCTACATATATACATATCTACATATATCTACATATCTACATATATCTACATATCTACATATATACATATCTACATATATCTACATATCTACATATATCTACATATCTACATATATATACATATCTACATATATCTACATATCTACATATATCTACATATCTACATATATCTACATATCTACATATATATACACATCTACATATATATCCACATCTACATATATATATATACATATCTACATATCTACATATATATACATATCTACATATATATACATATCTACATATATATACATATCTACATATATATCTACATATATATACATATCTACATATATACATATCTACATATATACATATCTACATATATCTACATATCTACATATATCTACATATCTACATATATCTACATATCTACATATATCTACATATCTACATATATCTACATATCTACATATATATACATATCTACATATATATATACATATCTACATATATATATATACAAACATACATATACCTATGTACATACACATCTAGACATATGCTGTCCTTCACAAATTCTACTTCTGATCTTTGTTTTTATATTTGTGCATATCTCTTATTCTTTGTCCTTTCTAACTCCTGTACTTTACTTCTACCTGCTACCTTGCCTTCCCATTACTTAACCTACACCTCCCCACCGAGAATCCCTCCCTTGTCTTCCTCACCTTCCTTATCTCCTAAGTATCTTCCTTTCTGAATTTAAAAGACTTTTACACTTTTCTAGATATATATGTATTGTTTCCTCTTAAACCCATTCCTGATGAAAGTAGGTTTCCAGAACTAACAGACTTCCTCCCTCATCTAATTCCTATGTGTCAGCTGTTCTTCTCTTTTGGCCAGAACCCCAGTTCTTCTACTCTTCACTATATAATGGTCTGAGACCTGCAATCTTTTACTGTTGCCAATGTTATTTCTTATGTGATTCTCATTGTGGCACTGACATATTTAAATTAGTTTTTCTTGTTGCTTATAATATTTTATCCTTGCAATGAATCCCAGTCTTCTCTATTCCCAGTAACTGTACTCTTTCTCCTTTGCCTGTGCTTTCTCCTTTGCCTGTGGTGATCTATGATTCTTTCTATTTCTACTTCCACTCTTGTTCAAATGCTTTAGGATGACTTTCTTCATTATTTCCTATATTATTATATCAAGATTCTTTTTTTGATCATAGCTTTCAAGAAGTCTGATTATTCTTATGTTTTCTCTTCCAGATCAGTTGTTTTTCTTATGAGATGTTTCACATTTTCTTCTATATTTTCATTATTTGTATTTTGTTTTATTATTTCTTTTTTTTTATTTTTTTTTTAAAGCAATTGGGGTTAAGTAACTTGCCCAAGGTTACACGGCTAGGTTTTTGTTTGTGCGGATTAAGTGTCAGAGGCCGGCTCCGAACTCAGGTCCTTCTGATTCCAGGGCCGGCGCTCTATTCACTGTGCCACCTAGCCGCCCCTATGTTTTATTATTTCTTGATCTTTTATAACTTTGCTGGCTTCCCCTTGCCCAATTCTGATTTTCAAGGAGTCATTTTCTTCTTTAGGATTCTGGATCTCCTTCTCTAATTGGTTCACTTTTTTCATAATCTTTGTGTTTTTCTTGGATTGTTCTTATTTTTTAGTTTTTCCTCAATTACTCATTTAATTTTAAAGTCTTTTTAAAGTTCTTCTATGAATTCTTTTTGAGCAGGTGACCATTTAATGTTACTCTTCAGGGTAGAAATGGATTTCTTTGCTTCAGTGTCTTCCTCTGAAGATGAACTTCAATCTTCTCTATTCCCATAGTAACTCTATTCTTTCTCCTTTGCCTGTGCTTTAAAAATGTAGTGGTTTAATTTTTATAATCACCTCTAGTCCTGGAATATATGAGATAGTGCCTCTGGCCTCTGATCCTCCTTCAGTTCTCTCCTCTCACCTAAAATTGGAACCAAGACCTTCAGTCTCCTGTAAATGCCCACCATCAGCTCTATCCCATCCCACTGCTTCTGTACTCACTGGGCTTGTGATGGCTTCTTCTCATCCTGACTGCATCTCCACAGCACAGCTGGGGCTGGCATTACTAGCCAGCAGAGGTTCCCTCTATCATCCCTAGCTCAGACACACAATTACTCTCCCTGTCCCAGGGGGTAAAAGTTCCTGTGGCTGGGGCAGAGGCAGCCTTTCAACTCAGCTAACCCCAGGGCTTGCCACTTGTTGTTTTTTAAGCAAACCTGAGGCTTAGCCTGGAGGTGTTTACTCTTCACAGGGACTAAAACTCATCCTGGGACTATTCTTTATATTTCTGACTGTCCCAGGAGGAACCTTATTCTGTCCTTACTCAGTTATTTTATCACTCTATATTCATCCTGAGGTACTATTTCATCCCTTTTGTGGGGGAAAAATCTTGAGAGCTTGAAATTTTCTGACCTACTCCACCATCTTCTCAGCAACCTCTCTCTGGAAATTCTGTCTTATAAAAATTGTTTGTGTCCTTAACAATAAGAAAATGACGTGGCGTTACAACTAAAACAATGATTTACACAAAGGTGCTCAACAAATGAAAATTTTAGTGAGGAGGAGGAATAAAAGGATATTATTATCAATAATAATATACTGTGATAAAAAGGAAAAATAATTATATTTGGAATCAGTAAAACTGGATTTGAATCCTAATTCTGACACTTACTGGTTCTTTAACTTTGGGCAAGTGACAACTTTTTGTACCTCAAGTGCTCATCTATAAAATGATGAAAGTAATTATAGAATTAGTGCCACTAGAGTTGTTGGGAAGACAGTAAATTATAAAACTTAAGACCATAAATATATAATCTATCCATCCATTTATCTATCTATCTATCTATCTATCTATCTATCTATCTATCTATCTATCTTTGGATAGATAGATAAAGTGTGGGTGAACTCCCTTTACTTCCTCCACTAATACAAATGAGAAAATCATCTCTAATTTATACTATAAAAGAATTGTTTTAGGATCATGTGATTTATACCAGTATATTTCAGAGTCCAGACCACAACCCAGATTTTTCCTGACTCTTAGGTCAATTCTAAATCCCATGTACCATATTGCCTTTTAAATTACTGTCAGTATGTTTATTTATTTATCTATTTATCCATTCATTCATTCATTTATTATTGAAAATAAGAATCAGAGCTGTATAATAGATAGAAAGCTAACTGGCTATGGGTAACCCTGGGAAAAACACTTAATCTATCAGTGCTCTAAAAATCAAAGACTAAGGTTCTAGGTGGCTTTGGTAGTGGGAGTTTCCTGACTTGGGACTACTGATCCTTGATCCTGAGGAATTCACAGATCCAGTCCCCATCTCTATTAATATGAATATCATTATTAATAACAATTAACACAACTGTGAAATTAGCAAATGCCTAATGAAATGTAGTCTCCAAAAGATGAAAAGAGGCTGTGTACTGATCTTTCCACAGTTAGCATTGATCTCATAATTGCAAATGTAATGACCTTTTATCAGTCCTCATTCTTCTTGACCTCTCTGCAGCCTTGGACACTATCAATTATCCTCTTCTCCTGGATGCTTTTCCCTCTAGGTTTTTATGGTACTACTCACTTTTGGTTTTTCTACTATCTACTTGATAATTCCTTCTCATTCTCCCTTGCTGGATCTTCATAAAAAGCATGACCACTAATTGTAGGTGAACCTCCAAGGTTCTATCTTGAGCCCTATTCTGTTCTCCCTCTATACTATTTAATGTGGTGATCCTAATTTTCATTTATTTAATTATCACCTAAGATGATTATCAAAAAGGTTTATCTAGCTATACCCTCTCTACTGACCTTTAGTCTCATATCTCTACTGCCTCAGAAACAATTCAGACTGATTATCAGATAGATCACCTTAAACTCAGCATGTCAAAAATCAAACTCGTTATCTTTGCCTGCAAGCTTTACCCTCTTCCAAACTTTGCTATTACTGTTGAAGTCAGCACTATTCTCCTAATCACTGAGGCCTGCAATTTAGATATGACCTTTGACTACTCACTCTCTCTCATCCACCATATATTTTCTGTTGCTAAGTTCTGTCATTTCTATATTCATAAAATTTCTCATTTATGATCTCTGACACAATCTTATAGCCCTCATCACCTCATGCCTGGCCCTTTTTTCTGGTTGTTCTACCTGACTCGACTCTCCCCTCCCCAGTCCATTCTCTATTTATATATTTGTCTTCCTAAAGCACAGATCTATTATTTCTTCCCCCTATTCCATAAACTCCAATGGCTCCATATTATACCTCCAGGATGAAATATAAAATCCTTTGGATTTTAAGACATTTCATTATTTGTCACTCTTTCCTACTTTCCCAATCTTCTTATACCTTACTCCCTTTACATATTCTATGATTCAGTGAAACTGGCCTCTTTGTTCTTTCATTAATTCAACACTCCATCCCCTACCTCTGCATTTTCTGTGTTGATTTGACTAGCTGGTCAACTGTCTTACTAGTCTTCATAACTTGAATTCCCCTCATCATTTCCATCTTTTGATTTTCCTGGCTACCTTCAGGCATAGCTAAAATCCCACCACTCTATAAGCAACCTCTATCAATTCCTTCTAATGCTAGTCCCTTCCCTCTGTGATTATCTTCAATTCATACTATATATATTATATTTGTGCATAGTTTTACCTGTGATATCTTACCAGTGGGTTGTGAATTCTTTGAGAGTGGGAAGTATTGCATTTCGGTTGTTTTGTTTTGGGGTGTTTTTTTGGCATTTATGTCCCTGAGTCTTAGCACAGGTTTTCAAACATAATAAGCACTTACTAAATACATGTCTTTTGTCCTCATTGGAGCATGAATTTTGTTATTTAAATCACCTTGTCCTTGTTGGTAACTGAGACACAACAGAAGAGTCACCTTGGTTATACTAAAAATACACTAGGTTCTAAAATACATAAAGAGAAAATCCCATGATCAGTAAGATGATGGAGTAAACTTCAAAAGAAGGAAATTTAGGCCATATCTAAATCAACTAAAATTAAATACATGAGATAGGAAGATAAATACCACATAAAACAAAAGGCAAATTAAATAGTATAATGAATCCTAAATAATTAATCCTCCCACTATGTATCCTGATACCCAGATGATCCTTCAGATAGAATGGGTCCAGCATAATCAATCTTATAGGTTTCAAGATCCAGCCCTGGGAATCCCTGATCAGTTCCATCTTTGCAGTGATTCACTGTGAATGCCCTCAAAACCCACAGGAATAAGAAAACTTTTATTTTGCCCAGACATAAAGAGAAAAGCAGTACAGCAGGTGTAGTTGGTATATTGGAAAATGCTGCTACAGGAAACTGGATAGGGAGAAAGGAGCTACTATGAATAGGGGACTAGAAACCTGAGCTAGGGTAAGTCCTCCTTCCACTGAGTGATCACTAAGATGAAAGCAAGTTGTTCCTTCCACAACCTCACAATCACAGGAAAGCTAGGATATTCTGTGAAAAAATTAATATTCTTGATATTGCAGAAGGGGAGGGGAAGGGCCAAGCAAATAGGGTGAAGAGAGTGATAAATTATTGGAGATATGGGAATAAGGTTGAAATTTAAAAAGTGGAAGAAAATAAAGCAAGGTTTAAGCATAGCTCCCTACCAGATAAACGAACACTGAGTCTCTTAAAGACAGAAGGAAAAATTAGTCAGAACAAAAAAAGGAATGTATTAAACAAGAATTATACTATGAAAGAAAATGAACCAATAATTTGCAATGAAAAAAGAACTCTGTAGACTCCCCAGAGATCATGTAACAACAACAATAAATTCCAGACTAGTTAAAAAGAAAAATAAAACTTTTAAAAGAACATGTTACAATGGGGTGTATGTCAGAAATCAGAACTCTCCAAATAGAATTAATAACACACAAACAGAGGAGAAATCACAACAGAGACTAGTTTCAAAATATTGGACCTGAAAAAAGAGGGACAAATTTGGAGCTCAAAAATACAGAAGTTGGAGTGAATGGTACAAAAGAAAGAATGCAAATAACTTTGAAATAGCATATGAATTTTGTACAATGAAATGTGAGCTTGAAAATAGGATTCACAGATATAGGTTTAAAATAATAGATTTTCCAGGAGGGGGGAGAGCAGGGATTAGCATACTATAGAAAATGATACTAGAAAATATACTGAACTTATAAATAAAGACAACAAACAAAATATTCTTTGATCACACAGATTCACATGAAAGAAACACCCTATGCTTGAAACTGTTAAGCATATGGTACCTAAATTTATAAATTTCAATACCAAATAACCATTTTCTTAAAAAGCAGACAAGAGAAAGGCTCTCAGCTCTGAAGAATTTCAGTGGGAATAATTCAAGACTACTGCATAGCTACAATTTACTATTTACTTTATATTTATGTACTTAGAATATTTCAATAAAACAAAGGAATACAAGTGACATCCCAAAATAGCAATCCACTTAAAAGATAAACCTTAAAGAAAAGAGAGGCAAGTGAGGCACTTCTGGGGGGGAAAATGGAGCTGAGAAGAATATTTAACTTGCACACTTTCCAAACAGGGGAACAAGAAAGGTTCAACATTATCAGCTGAAAGCTAAGTAATGAAACAAAATCCCTTATGATCACAGGTTATTCTTTTACAAAAGAAAGTAGATTGATTTGTAAAATAAAGAACAAGGGACTGTTGGGGAGGGAATATAGGAGTCTGAAGTTTTAAGGTAATACTAAAGAATTAAAAAGGAAGGTTGGACTGATTTTGGTCTCTGGACCAAATCCCACACTCCCCTATAAGTGAATTAATATATTTTATAAGAGAAAATGCAGTAGTAAGTTTGATGTAATACAAGGGCAACAAAAGGGAGTTAAAAACAGCCTTCTCTCCCCTCCCCAATATGGAGAATAGAAAAGGATAGCTAATTATTCACTTTCCAATATTGAGGAGCTATGAGAGAGAAGAGCAAAAGTAATGGAGGAGAGTAACTGGGGGAGGCAGAGATTGAAAAATTGGTCCCATAGTACAAGAGAAAATGAGAGTATGATTAAAGAATTTTCCCAAGGAGTAGAAAATTGAGAGACAAGGTTTTGTCTAGTAGGAAAAGGACAAAATATGAGATTACATTCTTGAAGCAGAACTTCATTCCACTCCAGAAAAAGGATTATATCGGTCTTCCATGGTGGCCAACATACAAAGGCATAGTAGGGACATAGATGTAGACATAAGATAAACTGAATCTTAAGAGCAATGAGTGACAATGATAAGAACACGGACTAGGACTGGGTCAAATTACTCAGAATGCAGAATAATTCCTTCCCACATTACAATGTCTCCTTCATGAATTGGTATCTTTGGATGTGGGGCATGACCAAATAAGGCCCAACCAAAAACTAAATTTAAAAATTAAAATAAGTTAATAAATGAAAAAGGGCAAGGAGAGATGGAATATGATCTATAACTAGAACAACAGAAATAGGATATAAGGAGTTCAAATTACTCTAGAGTCTTCTAATGAGGAACATAGAATAAATGAAGAACAAGTGAGGGGAGAATAGAATTCAGAATAGATTAGAAAGAAGATGAAATAAGGCAAACAAAATTAGTAAAGATCTCTTGGTAAAGGGAAGAATGCTATTAAAAATAAGAGGTAGGAGTAGAAAGGAAAACAAAAAGCAACACCATCTTTGTTTTTTTTTTTTTAATTAATTTATTAGTTTAGTTTCAGTTGACAAGATTCAATTCCATAGTTCCTTGATTTTCAAATTTCCTTTACTTCCCCCCCCCTCCCCTCATGACATCATATAGTACAGTATAGGGTCTGCAAATGCATTCATATTAAACATTATTCCAATTACAAAGGCATATTGTACTAGGTGGGATGAAAGATGGTAAGGAAGAAGTACAACTAAACAATGAGAAGAACAAGATCATTTAGTTTGCTTACATCAGGATTCAGGCTCAGTTCTTTCTAGTTATATCTCTGGATGGCACATTTCTCACTTTCTTGAGTCATTCGGGATTAACTTATATCACTGCATTGCTGAAAAGATTCCAGTCTGTCATAGTTGGTCATCACAGATATGGTATGTCTGTGATTGTATACAAATTTCTTCTGATTCTGCTCTTCTCGCTCAGCATCAGTTTGTATAAGTCTCTCCAGGTAATTATGAAATCCGTCACCTCCTCGTTTCTTATACCACAATAATATTCCATTACATTCATATACCACAACTTGTTTAGCCATTCCCCAATTGATGGGCACCCCTTTAGTTTCCAATTCTTTGCAACCACAAAAGGGCTGCTATAAATATTTTTGTACATATGGGTCTTCCTCCCACTTCTATGATCTCTTTGGGATATAACCCTAGAAGGGGTATGGCTGGGTCAAAGGGTATGAAATTATTTATAATCCTTTGGGCATAATTCCAGATTGCTCTCCAGAATGGTTGGATAAGTTCACAATTCCACCAGCAATGTATTAGCGTTCCAATTTGCCCACAACCTCTCCAGCATTTGTCACTTTCTTGTTTTGTCATCTTAGCCAATCTGACTGGAGAGATGTGGTATCTCAGAGTTGTTTTGATTTGCATTTCTCTAATTAATAGTGATTTAGAGCATTTCTTCATATGCTTATGGATATCTTTAATTTCTTTCTCTGAAAACTTCCTATTCATATCCTTTGAACATTTCTCAATTGGGGAATGACTTGTATTCATATAGATTTGGCTCAATTCTCTATAAATTTTAGAAATGAGTCCTTTATCAGAGACACAGGTTGTAAAAATTCTTTCCCAATTTCTCACCTCCCTCTTGATCTTGGTTACATTGGCTTTGTTTGTGCAGAAGCTTTTCAATTTAATGCAATCAAAATTATCCATTTTGCATTTTATAATGCTCTCTAATTCTTGTTTGGTCCTAAAATCTTCCCCTCTCCACAGATCTGTCAGGTAAACTATTCCTTGCTTTCCCAAATTGCTTATAGTATCATCCTTTACACCTAGATCATGCACACATTTAGACTTGATTTTGGTGTATGGTGTTAGATAGTGATCTATGCCCAGTTTCTGCCATACTGTATTCCAGTTTTCCCAGCAGTTTTTGTCAAATAGTGCATTCTTATCCCAAAAACTGGGGTCTTTGGGTTTATCAAACAATAGATTGTTATATTCATTAACTGCTGGGTCTCCTGCACCTAATCTATTCCATTGATCCACTACTCTACACCT